>CM035196.1:26639243-26649688 GCA_020233015.1 Callinectes sapidus
ATATATATATATATATATATATATACACACACACACACACACACACACACACACACACACACACACACACACACACACACACTATGCAGTGACTATGACAAACTATGCAAAATTTGGTGTGCTTAGTCCATTGCTACTCATTTTCCCGCGTTGGAAACACCATCACAGCCTCAGAAGAAGAGACAGACAGACAGAGGGACAGCACGGAGGGAGGGAAGCAGTGCAGGGCGTGGCGATGCTTGTGACGGGAGAGGACGAGTGGAAGGAGCGCACTAATTGAAATGACTGAATGACCTTTAGTTCACCAAAAGTTCAGTATATTTGAAGCCTGTGTGTGTGTGTGTATTTGTGTGTTGTGTGTGTGTGTGTGTGTGTGTGTGTGTGTGTGTGTGTGTGTGTGTGTGTGTGTGTGTGTGTGTTCCCGTAACTGCTTCGATCTGCATCCGTCACCTTTCCTGAGTCTTATTCCTTGGTGATGTTTTGTTACATCCACTCACTCCTCTTACATTTACCTAACCCACCATAAACCATGCAGTCCCTTGTGCGCTGATGGCATCCCGCTGCCGAGCCAGCCATAGTGTTGCAGTAATGGCCGACCCGCGAGTGCACACTGTTAATAATTAGCTCTCCCCACCGCCACGCCTGGACCTGACAGGACAAGGCTCGCGGCGGGGCGGGGCGGGGCGGGGCGAGGAAGAACGGAACCAGGCAAAGACATGGTGGAACGAGGGAAAGGACAGGAATACAAGAGGTAGGGAGGAATAAGACAAGGAACGGGAGGCAGAAAGGAATCAGATGGGGAAGCGAGTGTCAGGAATAAAGAAATAAGGTACAGAGCTGAGAGGTTACAAGAAAACGATAGTATGTAAGAGAGAAAGAGACCAGTGAGGCGGATAGTACTGAGGAATAAGGCAGAAATGGATTGAAATATAGATATAAGAGACAGGAGAAACAATACAAGGAAACAAGATAATAATGAGATAGACTATTGCAAGAAAAAAAGTAAAGTAGAAAGGGAGGAATGAAACAGGAAGAAAGGGGTGGAAAGCCGGGGAAGCAAGAGCAGTGGAGGTAATAATGAAATAAGTACTGCAGGGATGACGGGGGGAAAAGTATGTGAGAGGAAGAGATACAGTGAAAAAAAAGGCAGGGAAGGAAGAGAAGGCTAGAGCGAGGTTAGAAGGAGGGGAGAGAGGAGCAAGTGGGTGGTGATGGAGAGGAACAGGAGGAGGAGGAGGAGGTGGTGGGTGGGGAAGAAGGAGTATAGGCGGTACACAGAGAAAACGCCAAGAACTCACTCCCCAAAACTGGTTCGTTCGACATTATTAGGTGGACGCCGCATCGTGTTGGTCCGCTTCTCTTTCTTGCTTTGCTTCGTGTCGGTCGGTCTATTTTATCCTATTTCATCTTACCGCACACACATCCTGCTTTACTCAGACCTAATCCTCTCTTCTTGTGGTTACGTTCTTTCTTTCTCATATCCTCTTGGCTCTTTTGAGATACATTTATATACTATTTTCACTTCTTTTTACATGAACTCTCTCTCTCTCTCTCTCTCTCTCTCTCTCTCTCTCTCTCTCTCTCTCTCTCTCTCTCTCTCTCTGATCAACAGCCACAGCAGCATATAACCCTCCCTTGACGTATTAACGCGTCACATGTAATAGTTTATGAGTATTAAACGACCATTGCGTTCTCTCTGTTTTATTTTTTTATTTTATTATATTATGATGAAACAGAATGACAGTAGTTAAAGTGATTGGGTTCAGAGAGAGAGAGAGAGAGAGAGAGAGAGAGAGAGAGTTCTATGATACACCCAAATTAAAAGAACTAGAGAAATACCAAACCAGACAAGATAGACGAGAAAAAAACATCGTTGGTTGACTCAACTAACTTGTAAACGATTTTATTCAACGTGATGCTGGACGGACTGAAATTAATCAAATGAAGTGTTGGAGGAAGGATGTGTGTGTGTTCCACTTACTTACTTCGTTCGACTTTAAAAATTCCACTCTTTTCATTGACATCTTCACCTCCTTCCCTAACTAACGAGAACGCACACACACACAAATAAAGAGGATACATATTTACTCAAAGCGCTCCAGTGTGATATAGATGCAGCTGAGAGTGTATTGGGTCTGTTCCAGTTACGTCCAGTTACGTAAGTGATTATTTAGTATTTATAAAAGTGGAAGTCTGGTGCTAATACTTTTCACAGTAGGAATTATGTTGCATTTTTTATCCATCATGATTACATAGATAACTGTTTTTTTTTTTTTTAATTACTAAGATTCACCTGAAAATTTAAAATCACAATGTCTTCATTATTAGAAGGTAGCAAGTATTTTATACCCTTTTATTTATTTTTCTTTTCTTATGAACAAAGTACTGTTATATAGCCAGCTGCACAACATAAAGTCAGCGTCTCGATGTATCTTTTAAGAGCTGTAAGTCGGGTAGCATCATCACTCATCTGATTATTCAAAGGCAGGCATTACACGATCTTTTCCTTCCGTTTTGTTATCCTTTTTATTCTCCACAAAGCAACAAACCACCATTATCTTCTCAGCCTGCTTCCAATGCCTCCGTCTCTTCTGATGACGCAGCAACAACGAGCCTTTTCAGCGAGTGTCAAAAACAGCAGCGAGCCTTCCGTCTTATCCTAAACTGCAGCCTCATTCCCTTCCCATCCGTGTGTCTGATGCGCGCCTTCCCACAGAACAAGAGGAAACAAATAACCCTCTTTGTTACCTTCCCTGATGGATGACTGATATTTTGCTTCTTCTTCCTTCTGCAGGCCACCCAGACCCACCCAAGAACTGCTCCATCGCTAACCAGACCACGGAGACCATAGAGGTGGAGTGTGTGGCGGGCTTCGACGGCGGCCTTCCCCAGACCTTCTATATGGAGGTGAGAGAGAGAGAGAGAGAGAGAGAGAGAGAGAGAGAGAGAGAGAGAGAGAGAGAGAGAGAGAGAGAGAGAGAGAGAGAGATGACCTTTCAATTAAGCAAGAAGCGTCAAAGACTTTGGTCAGCGTCTCTTTCCTTCCTGGACAATTATCGACACTCAGGAAGGAAGGAAGGAAGGAAGGAAGGCAGCTTCTCACATTGACCACTTCACCACTTCAACTTTCACTCCAACACCTCAAAGCTTAATGAATTTTCTCGATTTTTTTTCCTTTTTGTCTTTCTATGAGACACCAATAACGACAACAACAAATTAATCACTCATTTCTTGTTTCGTTTTTTCTTTGTTGTGGTATGTCTTTTTTTCCTTTATTTAGGTCAACATCACAACGTTCGTTTTTTTTTCTTCTTTGGTAGCCGTTAGAATTCTTACATGAATTATTATTCATCTTTTTTTTCTTAATTTTCGTGTATTTGTAATTCATTGTCTTTTTCAGCCACTAGAATACTTACATGAAGCAACAAAATATTCAGTTATTCATCCCTTGATTTTTTTTTTTTTTTTTTTCTCAATTTTCATGTATATGTAATTCTATGTAAATCGTCTTTTTTTACCTTTTTGTCCGGGGAAGTGGGTGCAACGTGGATAGGTGAAACTTAATTATCATTAGTCATATCTTTACTTTAAAGTTATCTATACGTTCTCTCTCTCTCTCTCTCTCTCTCTCTCTCTCTCTCTCTCTCTCTCTCTCTATATCTCTCTCTCTCTCTCTCTCTCTCTCTCTCTCTCTCTCTCTCTCTCTCTCTCTCTCTCTCTCTCTCTCTCTCTCTCTCTCTCTCTCTCTCTCTCTCTCTCTCTCTCCAAACACCCCACCGTATACCCACGTACACACAAATAAACATACACTGTTGTATTGTAAGGAGAAGCAAAAAGTTTAGTATATATGTAGCCGTTAATCCATTGGTATATTGTGGCTATTTACTTTCCAGACACTCTCTCTCTCTCTCTCTCTCTCTCTCTCTCTCTCTCTCTCTCTCTCTCTCTCTCTCTCTCTCTCTCTCTCTCTCTCTCTCTCTCTGATCCCCAGCTGACCTACAATTCTCTCCACGCGAGATTAGATTCGGACAATTTATTCAGAAATAATTAGACAATCGCGTAATAGAGGCCCCGTGAGTCCCTCCCCCCTCCCTCTCTTTCTCTCTCGCCTCTCATATTTACGGCGACCAACACGAACACGGACCCTGATTAGTGTGGCGGAAAGGAGAAGATTTACAATGGAACAAATACGCTGAGCAGCAAGAGGAGGACGAGGCACACACATACACATACACACACGCACACGCTCGCTCATACACGTACATAAGTGAATTAGTTTCGTAATGTTTTTTTTGTTTTTTTGCTACTTTTTTGTGTTTTTCGCCTTTCCCTTTTAACGTTAAGGATTAGTCGAAATCTGTTTTGTGTTGTTTGGTTGGTTTTACGTGCTTTATGCCCTCTGTGTTGTCTTCATATTTTCTCTTTTTATTTTTTATTTTTCTCAGCCTTTCTCCCCTTCTTTTTTTCGTGTTGCTTGGCGTTGCGGAGGAGGAGGAGGAACACGGGAGGGGCGGCGTCAGGTGTGTAGGCTGTCTGGGAGTTGGTAGTGTGCAACATTGTCTCTCACAAGCACAAGGCGAGAAAGAAAGACTCGTTGAAGGAACTATGAGTATATTGAAACGTTTTGAGGGGATTTTTCATATGGTTAAGATATCTTGCTTGTGCGTGATTCCTTCCAGTAAAGTCTCCAATTGGGCAAAGATACTATGGAGAAAAAAATATATTGGTGTTGTTGTTCTCAAATTGTATATTTTATTTGTAAGATGTTATGTTAAGAAATTAAACAAATATTTAAAAAAAAACACTGTATGTAAATGTGAGGTCTTTCAGTGCATAACTATCTGCTGCAGAGTTCGGTAGAGAGAGCTAGTTTATGTATATATCCAGGAAAGCATTGCACGCCGCGATGCACTTTCTAGTTGCTTTATACTTATCTGTGTTAATTACCTTATGCCTCACTTCACATCAGGAATTTCACACTCACTCAGATAAAAAGTCCACCTTTAACTTTGAGCGTGAAGGTTTCTTAAGCAAAAGCAAATAGAGTTTACATTAGCTTAATTTTCCTCGTTAATTTCATTAGTTTGAATTAAGTTAGCAGAACGCGCTTTTACGAACTGGAACTTTGAACATAATAAAACTTGCCCTGACTCTCTGTCGGGAGAATAGCCGAGCAAGTTCATGGAAGCATATGCCGCCGTGCACCATTAGTGGTCTCTTCAAGTGGCTTATAGACCTCCTCCAGGTTAAGGGCGCCCCTAACCTCACTGGGATTTGTGTTCCATCAAGCCCTGCAAATAGGCTACTACCATCGCCTCCCCTCATTCTTGACCTACGAGTGACGCTGGAACTCACACTTAGACTCGCTTCTCGTATTTCTCTCCTCCAACTTACGATCATGGCGTTGCTTGCAGAGGTGTTTTGTTTGAGTCAATAGTTATGTCTTGGTCCTGTTTCACTGGTTCACTGGCTCGTTAAAGAGGGAGAAGCCTATTACATCTCTTTCAGCTTACCACATGTATCCACACCCATATGTACATTCTCGCTACACACACACAAAAAAAAAAAAAAAAAAAAAAAATTGCATATTTAAAAGAAAAGTGTTCTCTCCTTCTCCATCCCCCCCCTACATACACTACATAACACTGACCGACTGCGCGGAATCATAGAAATTGCAAACTCTAAATATTTGTTGAAAAAAAATGAGAAAGTACACTGGAGCAGCCGAGCCACCTAGTAAAGTGTGCCAATAGGAAAACTCAGGTAGCAGGTTTGTATTAGCGTATGATTAATTAACAAAAATACATATGAATAAAAAAAATGCATTTCCAGTACACGTGAAAAGCAGTGGGAGTTAGTGTAGGAAGGGGGTCAGAAGTGCAAGAAATACATTACCAGTCACACAATACCCAGAACCTTCACGTAGAAGTAATTACAGTGAGTGGCGCACACTAATTAAACTTTCAGCGTGTCCACAATACATTCATTCCTTGCATTAATGTATTTATAGCGGGGAAAAATAATTAATCTGAGCGAAGGTATCCACCACCAGCACCAGGAATCCAGGAGTGTTTAGGTAAGATAGTAATTCACCTGCTCCGCTTTCACGCACAACTAAAGGCTTATTTTTGTTCCCCACGTAGGTGTCCGGAGGGAAGTGACTGAATTATGTACAGTCTACTTCCCAACTCTCGTTAATCTTTTCCCCTAAAAGAAAATAGTAATGAGGAATGACATTCATCAGTCTTCTCATTCTCCATGTTATTTTTCTACTACACACACTATTGTTGAGTGTATATAACTTTTTTTCTAGAACTATTTACTCATCCAACAACACTAACCTAGCATACGCAGTCGCATACACACACACACACACACACACACACACACACACACACACACACACACACACACACACACACACACATTGTACAAATCACACATAAAAAGTACGAGTCAGTTATTGTTTTTAGTTATCCCTGGAGAGTCTTCTAGAGGCGAGGCAAACAATCTCTCTCTCTCTCTCTCTCTCTCTCTCTCTCTCTCTCTCTCTCTCTCTCTCTCTCTCTCTCTCTCTCTCTCTATCTTCTCAAAAAGTCCCCAAATACACACATAACTTCAACTTCAAGGAATCAGATATCGGAACTTCCCAGATAACGTTTTGTGTGTCAATGCGAGACAAGGGAGGGAGAGAAAAGTGAGAGAGGACTAGGGAGAGGAAGAATACAGAAGGAAGAAAGAAGAGATGCGAGATGGGAGTTCTAAGGGAGAAGAGATGGAGGAGGGCAGGGTACAAATGAGGAAAGGGTGTGTTTTGTACATACTTCGGAGGAATAATAAGAGGAAGAGAAATGAGGGAGAGAGAGAAAAGTAGGAGAGGACTAGGGAGAGGAAGAATACAGAAGGAAGAAGAAGAGATGCGAGATGGGAGTTCTAAGGGAGAAGAGATGGAGGAGGGCAGGGTACAAATGAAGGAAGAGGATGTTTTGTACATACTTAGGAGGAATGATAAGAGGGAAAAGAAATGAGGGAGACAAGGGAGAGAAAAAGAAAGAGAGGACTAGGGAGAGGAAAAATAGAGAAGGAAGAAGAAGAGATGTGAGATATGAGTTCTAAGGGAGAAGAGATGAAGGAGGGTATGGTACAAATGAAGAAAGGGTAAGAGAAATGAGGGAGCAAAGGAGATAAAAGAATAGAGAAGAAGGAAGAAGAGATGCGAGATGTGAGTTCTAAGGGAGAAGAGATGGAGGAGGGCAGGGTACAAATGAAGAAAGGGTGTGTTTTGTACATACTTCGGAGGAATAATAAGAGGCAGAGAAATGAGACAGAGGAGAGAAAAGAAAGAGAAGACTAGGGAGAGGAAAAATACAGAAGGAAGAAGAAGAGATGCGAGATGTGAGTTCTAAGGGAGAAGAGATGAAGGAGGGCAGGGTACAAATGAAGGAAGGGGATGTTTTGTACATACTTCGTACTTCGGAGGAATAATAAGAGGGAAGAGAATGAGGGAGAGGAGAGAAAAAGTAAGAGAGGACTAGGAAGAGGAAGAATACAGAAGGAAGAAGAGATGCAAGATGGGAGCTTTAAGAGAAAAGAGACGGAGGGGGGGAGGGGGGGAAGGGAGGAGAGGAGCGGAGAGGAGAGGTGAGAAGAGAAAGGAAGAAAAGAAAAGAAAAGAGAGAAAAGGAGAAGATAAAAAAAGAAAAGAGAGAAAAGAAAAGAAAAGAGGAAAAAGGAAATAAAAAAGAGAAAAGCCAAGTAATTCAGTAAGTCAGTCAGTGAAGTCAATGAACCCTCCACCTAAAGACACACACACACACACACACACACACAGACAAAGACCAGATAATTCACACATTCCACACACCAGCACCCCCATCAGTAGCCCGCTCCTGTATAATGGCGCAGTGACTGTATCCTGCTGCCTGTCTCCTCCTATTGTGGTCAGTGAAGAGACTTGACCTCGTAATCAGAAACACGTGTCTTCTTCACCACGACATTTTTCCAAGCCCACAGAGACGCCTAGATAAGTTTTCAAGATAGTTTCCCCTTTAATAAACAGGACATTTTATCAAACCATTACGAGAACCATGGACTCTTAAAAACAGGAATATCTTTAGCTGTAGTATTTGGAAAGTAGTGGTGGTGAGAGAGCAAAGCGTTTCAGAATAGGGGCCTTGGTGTTGTTGTTAGCTGTTATTGTTAGGTGTTCTTATTAGCTTTGTTATTGTTGTTAGCTTTGTTGTTAGCCCTAATGTTGTTGTTAGATACTGTATTTAGCTTTGTTGTTAGCCCTAATGTTGTTGTTAGATACTGTATTTAGCTTTGTTGTTAGCTCTTGTTGTTAGCTATTATTGTTAGCTCTGTTATTAGCTGTTGTTGCTGTTCGTTATTATTAGCTGTTGTTAGCTTTATTGTTAGTCATAATGTTGTTGTTAGCTTTCTTGTTAGCTGTTGTTAGCTCTGGTGTTAACTGTTAATGTTAGCTCTGTCTGTCTGTCTGTCTGTCTGTCTGGTTTGGTCGCCTTCAAGTCAATCCAGGGTCATAGCGCCCAGAAAACCATATTATTTAGAGCATTTCCCTCAGGAGACTCTCTCTCTCTCTCTCTCTCTCTCTCTCTCTCTCTCTCTCTCTCTCTCTCTCTCTCTCTCTCTCTCTCTCGTCAGGTAAGGTGAGACAAGGTTAGGTGCGGTGAGCTTTACAATTAACCTGTTCCCTGTTCCCTTCCTTTACACTGGGAATTATTGGTGACCCCGCTACAAGCTGCTCCTCTCCTCTCTTCTCTCCTCTCCTTTTCTCTTCTCTCCTCTTCTCTTCTATTCTCTTCTCTTCTCTCCTCTTCTCCTGACAAACTTCCAGTCTCGCCCAGTCTATGTTTTGTTAGGATCCGTTTTGCTGAATTTGCTTTTGGTGTGTAGGTGATGGTGGTGGTGTAGGTGGTGGTGGTGGTGGTGGTGGTGGTGGTGGTGGTGGTGGTGGTGGTGGTGGTGGTGGTGGTGGTGGTGGTAGTGGTGGTGGTTATTCATTTTTTATGGTTATGGTTCTAATTGTTATTGTTGGTGTTGTGGTTACCATTGCACTTTTATTAGAATTTCGTTATAGAATTATCATCCTAACAATCATCATAAAAGTTGTGATTATCAGTAGTATTGTTGTTACTGTTGTCATTTTCACTAACTCCATTATAACTAATATCATCATCCTCATCATCACCATTATTATTATTATTATTATTATTATTATTATTATTATTATTATTATTATTATTATTATCATTATTGTTATTATTATTATTATTACTATTATTATTATCCTTACTACTACTACTACTACTACTACTACTATCCCTATCATCATCCTTACCATCATCACCACCGCCACCATCACTACTACTACTATCCCCATCATCATCCCTACCATCATCACCATCACCACCACCATCACGATCATCATAGCCAGCGCCATCATTACTCATTAAACTCTCCACCAGAGGAATGAGTTACGGCCACTACGTGTCTCAATAAATTAAGTCGACATAAGAGGCAAAGGCCACCTGATCAATAAATCTAATGCTTTTCTTTTCTATAACACCACCTGACGAATTTCAACTCCTTAGAGTCAATACTTAATGCCACAAGACACGTGAGGACAGGGAAGTGACGGAATATTTCACGCTGCAGCCAATGACGAAAACCGAACCAAATAAATGAGGAGAAATATGATCAATTGAGAAAATACTAAAGAATACCCACTTGAAGTTATACATGACGATGCATAGACACACACAGAAAGATAGTTATATAGACAAATAAATGGATAGATTGATAAAAAGAAGACAGGTGACAATAGATTGACAGATAGGTATATGTATGAATGGATAAAGAAATGCAAATATATAGATGAGAGAATAAAGAAAACAGACGGTTTGGCTGACTAACTGACTTATAGAAAGACATACATAGATATCAATAAAACAATAAACAGATAGATACCAACCACACACACACACACACACACACACACACACACACACACACACACACACACACACACACGCAATCATCAGCTTCACTTCTCTGCATACAGTTTCCCCCCTCCCCCCGCCCCCCCCAATTTTTTTTCCGGATGCTGGATTGCCTTGTCGGTATGCGAGGAAAACATTTTGCCTCTTTCACTCTTCATTAAACTTCACACCCTGCACGAGCTGGTCCTGTCGCCTTGAGTTCGTTTTTTTTTTTTTTTCTATCTTGTTTTCCTCCTCCTTCTCCTCCTCCTCCTTCTCTCTCACCTTTCACTTTTCACTTCCTCCTGCCCCCGTCCTCTTCCTCTACCTTCTTATCAACGATTTATTCCTTCCTTCTCTTCATCCGGTTCCTGTATCACCGTTTACTTCCTCCTTCTCTTCCTCTTCTTACTCTTTCTCTCTTCTCCCTCCTTCATGCTTCTC
>CM035196.1:26653589-26665593 GCA_020233015.1 Callinectes sapidus
ATATATATATATATATATATATATATATATATATATATATTATTGTTTTTTTGCGCAAGAACACTTCTTATTTTGATGCTGTGTTGCACGTGCTCTTAACAAATTATTGGCCAGTTTCTTTAGATTGTTCTCCTGCAACTGACATGGGAGTTATTTATTATCTAAGTGGGATATCTTCCACAGCTCGCAGACTAAAAACCCTTCGATGTAGCATATGTATAGCTAGCTGTTTAAACACTTCTTGTGCCGTGCCTGCCTGATAAGTAGAATTAGTCCTGGACATTTATGATGACGCCAAATATTGCGAGTGTCTCCACGTCCCTTACCTCCGTGAATCGTGAAGCGCTCAAACAAATAGGTGTCGACACACTATGCGTTAGATGATTTTATTACTGAGCCGTAAGAAACTCACTGTCACGGCTTGCTAGCGGTACACTGGCCTCATTCTCACGTGCTCGTAACTTTTCCAACCTCCCAATTCACACACACACACACACACACACACACACACAAGTGTGCGCAAGACCAGCGGAGGTAGCATACAGGCGGGAGCTGTGGCCGAAGCAGCAGCGGATGTTCTTTGTCCCTGACATGGTGGCGAGCCAAGCGTCGCATCAGTTAATCGTGACGAGGCAAGTGTGGGGACGAATCAACAAGTGTCGCTCGCATAAGTTGAACACGCCACACACCACTGTGGAGCCGCAGGGATTCCGAGACCACCAGCCTCTTCAAGGCCACACTGGACCTGCCACTTACAGACTCACTGCTCAGGATGTCAAGCTGGACTGCTGCCTGGATGGAGTCATGGAGTGTTGAAGGAAAGGACGGTGGCCTCAAAAGCTCTGTGGCACTTGAAGCTCTTGCTATCTTCGGACTCGTCACCTTTCTCGTCAGGATCGCGGTGGACGTGGCTCAGAGAGTACGCAACGGCAGATCCTTCAGTCGAGAGCAGGCTTTTCCCTCATACTGGGGCAGTCTGGTAATCTCCTCGATCGCCGCAGCGGCGCGTCACTACGACCAACAGAACAGTTTCTCGCTGTGACAATATTGGTCTTTTGAGAGGAAAAATGTTTAAAAAAACGAATGCAGGACTATAATTTATATCCCTTGTTATGCTATGTGATCTGTTTAACATGATTAATATAATATAAAATATCTCTATGAGTGTTGCAAAATATGTCGTCGCGGAAGATAAATGTTTGGATCAGACCATTGAGAGTAGGTGTTGATGGAAGCAATGAAGGATGGTGGTGGTGGTGATGATGATGATGATGATGATGGTGATGATGAGTTAATGCTGTTATTCTAATCAATCGCTATCATTGTACATACCACTGTTTTTTTTTTTTTTACTACTATAACTGATGTTGGACTCTAGCACAATTTCCTTACTACTGTTATTACTCTACCACAATTTTGTTACTATTATCATACTATATCCGTCCACGAACTTGCTAATGTATGATGAATAAAGATAAAAAAGATATCTTCGTAAAATAATCTGCCAGTGTTTAAAATCTATTTCTAAATGCAGCCTTTAATTAATCATTACTGTGGGTAATGACAACAATCGTGTGTCGAGCCATGAGTCAGTCCAGGTTCTATAATAGACCTAGCATGTACCCCTCCCCCCCCTACATTCCTGTCACGTACGTATCTCATGTGTTGAATCATGCGCACCTAAGCATGAGAGCCATTGGTGTGGAGGTTATTGATGATGAGTTGAAACGGATGCTACCAGTTAGATACCGCTCAGGATGGAGGCTGGTGAAACTTCTGGCGGTAAGAGATGTGAACTACTGCCAAAAGTGTTATTATTTTGCCTAGGGTGGAGTGCAATGAGGTTGGTTTTTATGTAAGAGAGGAAAGCTGGCCAAGGACAACATAAAACAACAGCAAAAAAGGGCCCCCACAAAAAGAAGGGACGTGAGGAGTGAGTAGTACTGTTTTACATATTTTGCTCAGGAAACAGTAGGATAAGAGTGGCATAACATAAGCCATGAAAATTGTTGCTGTACTTGTATTGTCTTGTTCAGGGAAGTGGAGTGAGGGTATGAGGACGTGGAGCGTGAAAACTGTTGTTGGTGTAAATGGGACAAAGAACTGTTAAAGAACTGTTAAAGAACTGTTGCTGGTGTAAATGGGATAATGTCCTACAAAGAAAGTCGAGTTTGCTATTCAAGGTTAATGAAAACAGGTGCTTGACTTTGTGTTTTATTATTATTATTATTATCATACACTTTTTGTTTTGTTTATTTCTCTCCAGTTCTTTGACTGGATATAGTGAGTTACACACACACACACACACACACACACACACACACACACACACACACACACACACACATACATAGATGGATAGTTAAATAAATAAGTACGTAGTTAATTGACTACATTTTCAATACATTTCCTTGTAAAGAATACATAACATTTTTTTTGTGAGCAGTAGTAGTTTTTTGACTGGATATAGTGAGTTACACACACACACACACACACACACACACACGCGCGCGCGCGCGCGCGCGCGCGCGTGGATAAATAAATAGATACATACATACATAGATGGATAGTTAAATAAATAAGTAGGTAGTTAATTGACTACATTTCCTTGTAAAGAATACATAACATTTTTTTTTATGGGCAGTATATAGTTGATAATTACACACATTAAACAACCAGTCCATAAAATAGCTCGCTCTCTCTCTCTCTCTCTCTCTCTCTCTCTCTCTCTCTCTCTCTCTCTCTCTCTCTCTCTCTCTCTCTCTCTCTCTCTCTCTCTCTCGTACTATTTATACTGATGACAATGAATTATTACTAGATGATATTGTCCTCTTCATTGAATCGCCAACAATATTCAGCCTTTTGTCATCACCTGCATTGGTGATTACCAAGAACAGCGAGTCAGCACGAGACATCAGGAAGGCACTATTAGAGGTGGTTCAGAAGTATACGATTGGATTTATATATGTGTTGTTGAATAAGAAGCAATACGTGATTTTTGCGTCGCTGTGAATATTTGGACGAAGCGCACCTGTGATCCATGTTGAGATGGTGAGTTAACGGGACAAAGGTGTTACCTCTGTCAGGAAGGTTTTCTTTGAAACCTTCCTAATCACTTGTAACTGACAACCTAATTACTGAGTCTGCGCCGCTCATCCGTCCCTTTACTACAGTAGCTGCTTCTCTTAAGTCAAGGCGGCCACCACTTTGTGCCACACCTTCTCCACTTCCCTCTCCACTGTCCATCCCAGCGATCGTCCTTGTGACGCTCTCCTCACAATGTCGCCGATCACCCTGACGATAAAGGTGAGCGCCAGCATCAATCCAATTCCCTCCAGCCCGTAGACACCACTGCGACCCACCTCGCTTCGGGAAGTGTCCAACTCTTGCCGGCGGCTGCTCTCCATGCTGACGGAGATGAAAGGAAGTGTCGTTTCAGCTCCACTGTTACGTCACTAATTAAATTTATGCTTGCATAATGTAATATATTAATTCTTTTTTAATTCGTTTTTATTTCGATCGTCATGTCTCAACTATATATTATGAATGTACGTTTGAATGACCGGTGTGATTAGCACTGCCTTACTTCACAACGTTAAGTCTGGTTAGTTAGTATACGATGGATGGCAAATCGGCTCCAGCGTTTAAGGAGGACCGACAGGTGTGAGCGGTGGCTGGCGGCAGACTGAGGGCCGCTAGGAGACAGTAACGGTTGTAACGCAGCGATGCACTGAAACAACGCCATCAACTCAAGATGGCGTTAGTTGAGTCGGTCATGGCCGCACTGAAGGAGAGGAGCGCGAATAATTCTGTCACGATTGGTGTCCCTTTTCGTCCTGATGAAATAATGGCTTCTTGTCTCTGAACCGATGTGAAGAGTAAAGAAGTGCATGGTCACATTTATTCTGTGGTTTGAATGAAGTGTCAGTTCACGGGTAATACTTACTGTGTACACTCTTATGACCTGCACGGCTCTGGGATGGCGCAGACTGGTGGCTTCGTAGATGTTATACCTGCTGTGCGTGGCTGGCTGAGGTGAGGACCGTGTGTAGTGTACTGTGTATACCTGCCTGCTGTTTTGTCATTCCCTTTTATTCACCCCTTCAAATCTGGTGGTTTCTTGGAACAGTTTAGATTAGTTCAACTTAATATGAACAAAACAAGATATTTTAAGACGAAGAATTTTACTTGACACAACGCACAGCTTATCAATCTTCAAATAGTCCCCGTAAAACTTGGTAAAACAATGAAACAAAAGCCTGAATATGAGTATGAAACAAACACGGAATTCAAAGGGTGAACAGAAATAGCGTTAAGGGTTAAAGTGAGTTAATTGAAGTAGTGAAGCTGTACAAATGACAACACTGCGATAAAGAGAGAGAGAGAGAGAGAGAGAGAGAGAGAGAGAGAGAGAGAGAGAGAGAGAGAGAGAGAGAGAGAGAGAGTGAGGATCGTGGTTATGTGGGAAAATTGATGACGCGATGCAAAGGGTAGATAAGACAGAGGGATCCTGCTGTGGGAGCTGGGTACTCTGGTAACTCTGTGGTAAAGTGGTCACCTCGTGGTCTGAATGGCGACCCTTACAGGTGTATGGGGGAGTGTGTGGGAGATGAAACCCGACTTTTACAGGAAACAAGAGAGCTGCTTTATTTATTTTTTTTTTATCTCCAGTGTTTATTTATCTATCTAATCTATATATTGTATAACCCTCTTATAAGCGTCACTGTAATTGATTTCAAATGGACGCTTGCATGTAGCAATGTTAAAGATAGGTAATTGTTTTAGCAGAACATTAATATTTTTAGACTGCGTTACTCTCAGGAAACACGAGAAGTTCTGGAGCTAAAACAGTAGCTACAGCCTGGGTGAAGATCTGCTTGCCGAAGATGCTGTCTCTTAAGTCCATATGCTATATTCATCGTTGTAAATAAACAGACACAATATTTGCCCATTGAAATATCTTGATGTTTTTGTTTCTTCGTTGTTTGATTTCACCGAGTGGAGAGAACAATACGACATTGAGAGTGTGCACATGAGTCATGGTAAGCCAGACACTTCAAGCGCCAAGTTGTGGTGGTCGGGTCTGTATTGAAGCAATCATGTGGTGTTCGTCTAGCATTCATATCGGCTATAATTTCAGTCAGCACTTCGATATACTTGCACTTGTAGCATTGGTAAAGTGGATGCAGCAGATCTATTTGGATTCAGTATTAAAAAAGAGAATTATCACCCGCTTTGGTATTGTAAGTTATATTACGTTTGCTTTTCCTTCAACAGAGGGTTATTTGAGTACGCTATAACATAATGAGTGCTTTTGAGGAGAGATGGCAACAAATACTACTCATAATGATAACATCGTGCGGTGGTGGGTCTGAGAGGGCGGTGCCTACGGGAACATATCTTCTTTCGATTGTCACAACATTGCAAACTGATCCAGCTTTCACGAGGATGCAGTGCTGATGCGCCTTGCATTGCCTGTGATCCCCTGGGTCCCCGGGGCCCTGCAGATTGTTACCGTGTCCAGCAACACTCCAGACATGCTGTGGTGTGTGGTGTTCCTTCGTTTGGAACCAACCTTTAATTTTTTCAGCTCTAAACATGTTCCGGGTCATGACCTTTGTCTGGCGGCGAGACGTCCTCTAGTACACCGGCGTCACGTTGATGCGAGACACGTGATGCTTGTCTGGAACCATCTTCAGGGGTTTCCTCGGCGTGATATCCGAGACGTGAGAACCTTTGCCGCGCTTGTAGTACAGAACCTCCACGGCGAGGGCCACCATGGCCAAGGCCAGGCCAATCAGCGTGGCGATGAATACTCCTCCTATCCAGAGAGAGAGAGAGAGAGAGAGAGAGAGAGAGAGAGAGAGAGAGAGAGAGAGAGAGAGAGAGAGAGAGAGAGAGAGAGAGAGAGTTATTAATCAAGGAAAGAAAAAAAAAAAAACATGTAACTGCTTCTAAACTTCCTACTTTTCCTCTTACTTTAATCCTTTCATCTCAGACTTTATAATTGCTTTAATTCTAATGCAATCAAAGAAGATCGTGATCTGGAGCTCACTGTCAGACAGCAAGTCGTGTCACCAATCAATAAATACTTAGTTAGTCAAGTAACTATTCCTATCAAAAATATCTTGCGGATATATATATATATATCTATATATATATATATATATATATATATATATATATATATATATATATATATATATATATATATATATATATATATTCATTTACTAAAGCCCAGAATAACTTGACAAGATTAACAGCAATGCTAATTGTATCATTCATAATATAGAATTGATTACTGACCCAGACTTTGCAACGTGATGCCCTCTGAGTCACTATCATCCGGGCAGGCCCCGCGCTCCGTTCTGTTCCAGAACTTTGCTGTTAGGGCCTCGAAGTAGCGGTCTTTCTGCAGCTCCAGTATCCTGAAGTCAAACAATGTATGAATGCGAGTGGCCCTTTCTGTTCTCGGTGAAAGCAGTGCCAGTGACGAGAAATTGCGTCACTCTCACGAATACATTGTGATAAAAAAATCTAGGATGGAATTGCAAGTGATTTAGTATAAGTACAAGATTTTGAGTGGCTGGGAAAGATTATGATACGAACATACAACACACTAACTATCATAGGACACAGACGCCTTGAAGGCCACAGACACCATCAAGCCAGCATTGTGAACTAAATATGAACGTGTGTGTGTGTGTGTGTGTGTGTGTGTGTGTGTGTGTGTGTGTGTGTGTGTGTGTGTATGTGAGGGGAGGAAGAAATAGTAGTGTCAGTCAATCATGTCCTGAGGAAGTTAGAGATAAAGAACAGGTTGGAAATCCCAGACCTAGCGAGGCTGTCGTTGCAACACTCACGCCCTGCTTATCTCATCCTGCAGGTGGCTGCCCTGCTGGACAGCGATGGCGTACGGCTGCTCGGCGAACGGCTCCCCGACCTCGGTGAGCTGGCAGTCCTGCAGTACCTCATAACGGATTTCTGAGGCGTCATGAATGAAAGCAAACTCACCCTTTTCATTCTTGAGCACCTGAAATGACGGAGAGTATCGCTTCTTACCGTTACTCTACGATGACTCACGTACAATCTCATCAATGATCTTAATAAAAAAAGAATGTTGCTGATATATATATATATATATATATATATATATATATATATATATATATATATATATATATCTATATATATATATATATATATAGAGAGAGAGAGAGAGAGAGAGAGAGAGAGAGAGATAACAAAAATTCCGCGTTACCCTTTGAAATCCTTCCTCGGCTTGAAGGACTGGCTTGGAGTCGACGATCACCTGCAGGATGTGCGTGTACTGCTCCTTAATGGGGTAGTCCCACACACGGTACTTGCTCTGGTCGCTGGTGCTGTTCAGTGTCAATTCCTTCCACACCCTGGCAAGTAAACCTCGTCAGTAGGGCGTCTGGGCCTGAGGCATCTATTCTCCACTTGCCCCGCGAGAGCTCGTATGCTGTGTTATCAGTTTGTTGATCAATGGTTTCGTTACGTTAGCTCTCGGCATCCCCTTACCACTAAGGTATGATTATTGCTATTACAAATACGACTTTACATGTGAAGAGTATCGATGCCAAGACTTGTTCATATGAGTGTCTTTGTGATTAAGATGGCAGGCAGACGGGCAGGCTGGTTGGGTGGAAGGTGGAAGCGCTGTGTTTCTGAGGCCTGGGAAAAATGCACATCAAAGAGGAAGCTTAGTGAATGTCCAATGTTCAGTTAGTGCATAGAGCATATCAGCTCTTAAAGAAGTGAAACAAGAACATATACTGTATAATGTGGGAAGGAAAGAAGAAATTGGTTAACAGTAGCAAAGACAGGCAAATGGTAGTGAGAATCTGATAAACCATATGTATGCACTGTAGAAGTAGTGTAACACATGCATACATGACACACGCAGCCGACCATCACAACACAGACATGTAGCAGCTCACGACGTCCTTCCAGGCAGCGGAAGGAGAGGGAAATTGTGACAGTGAACGGCGTGGCGGACAAATGCGGCCAAGGCGGCTAAGGCGGCCAAGGAAGTGAGACCGTCTAAGTGTACCTGAAGAGTTCGTCCTCCGCCTTGGCCATGTTGTCGAAGTACTCAAAGATGGACGATCCCTTGACGGTGGTGAAGTTAATCTTAGCCTGGCGCGCTAAGGCCTCCAGGGACTGCACGGGCGACTGCAGGAAAGGCAACGTCAGTTTGCGGATGTATTATGCCCATTCCATAGGCCTACTTCTGCACGGGCCTCCCCCTACACAATGTCTTCCCCGTATTCCATAAAAGTCCTGTTCCTGCAAAGACCCTGCCCACTTTAAGCCCTACCCACCTGCAACGGTCTTTTTCCTGTACAAGCCCTGCCGCTCTGTACAGGCCCTGGTTCTCTGCAGCACTGCAGTCTTTGCAGTGCTGCAGAGAACAGCTCATCTTACCCATACATTCACAACTCACATTGCTTTGGCACTGAGTCTGCTCTAGGCTGCTTCATCCTTCACACGTGGCACTTACAGCCCAGTGGTTACTCTGAAGTCAAGACTGCCTGAACAGAATCGTCAGTAAGGGGCGCGAATGTTGTGACTACCTGGGACTACCTGCCATTGCCTGGTGTGAATGGCGAGGTGGAGTCACCGTGAACAGACGACAGCTTCTTCCGCTTAGATGTTCAGTGGTGGGCTAGCCAGCAGGACTATATAGAGCCCTTTAGAGGTTTAGTAGTCGAAAGTGCATATCTCGACTTAACGAGATCTGGAGATAACGTGTTAGACAGTAACGTTTGGTCACTAAAACATAAGTGTGACGTGACGCGATCACCAGCTTTGTTTCCTAAAACAAGATAATTTGTTTCTGTGTTAATGTGACAACTCTGATTTCTCGTCTCTAACACAGTTATCACTACAGAAATGCGAAGTTTTAGTTTATGAACCCAACCAAGAATAAAAATGCAAAAAACTGCCGGGAGGAAAAAAAAAAAAAATTGTCACAGCAAGAGTCAGTCTAGAGTAGGAGTGGTGGTGGGGGCGGCATCCTCCCACTTTTCGAGGTTAATATGTCGCCTTGTTGCATACATCATGCAAAAAATGTTAGAAAAATCCGGCAGACAAAAAAAAGAAAAAAAGAAAAAAAATCATGCCATGCAAAAATTGATTGGCGTGATTCTACTGTGGTGAAAAATGCATGAAAAATATGCAAACCACTTGCAGTGTCATGTCTAGAAAAATACTGTAATATAAATGCTTCTATAAGCAATGGATCTACTGAGTTTCGTGAGGTCGCCGCGAGACCGTGGCTGTACCGGTAAAGCTCCTCCTCAGCGGCGCCCATGTTCTCGAAGTACTGGAAGACGGCGGTGGACTGCAACACCGTGTAGTTGATCTTGCTCTGTCTAGCCAGCTCGTCCAGGGAACTCACGGGCGTCTGAGGATCGCTACTGTTTAGTGAGTCTCATAGCTGAGCCATCTTAGCGCGATCCCAGCCCAAGATTTATACGTACTCTCTTGCCTCATTGGTATCCACGAGTAAGCAACCTGCTGTCTGCCCACTAATAACCCCTCACTATGAGGAGCCTACAGGATTCATTATTTCCTCCTTACATGCTTCAGTGCACCTTTGTCACCATTTCGTTTTGACTAACTTACTTGAGCCGCTGCGGTGTGTGGAACACTTGATGTTTCCTTATTATCTATTCTAAAATGTAAGCTTAAGTGACGTCCAAAACCGAACCATAAAACTCTATTCAGCCCCTCTAGAAGAACTAACTTTAGCTGATAGGAAACTCTCCTCCTCCTATGTCTAACAACTGTCCACGAGGCAGCTTAAAGTTTACCCAACCTGTCTGCCTTTAAGTGAAAGTAACAACTGAGGCACAAAGCTTCCTGATGTGCACAGTATAGGTGAGGTAGCAGACCTGCATCCTCTCCACGGTGAGAAAGGCGGCCAGGTTGGCAGTGAAGGTGGCCAGCATCAGCACCACGAATAACCAGTAAGCAGCCACCAGCGTCCGCCCACTCAGAGCTTTGGGCGCCTCCCCTCCTCCTTGGGGCGTAAACGATGTCAGGGCAAACCAGAAGCTCTCCTTCAGCGTAAATTTCCTAAGAAGACCAAAAAATGTGAAGATTAAATGTGGAGTATCTACCTGTGTACAGTGTAGCATATGAGGGAATGGTACTTGCAAGTTTGATAAAGTTAGATGAAAAGAAAAAAGTAGGAAGGAATCAGTTTTCAAGTAGATAAATGGGGGAAAAAACACAGTGATCAAGTTATCAGTGCCGAGTCGTAAGGGAGATTCAAATGATCGAACAAATTTATGGATGAGGGAGGCCGATAGGTGTCCAATAGATATGTATGTTCCTTGGAGCTTCCCTCACTTTCCTATATTTCAAAGTTCTTACCCACCTGTTCGTAATATTTGTGTTTATAGTGGGACACGCAGTAATCTATAGGAACAGATAAGGAGCTGCCCTGATTACGATAACAGTGACGGGAGAGCAGGGCAAACAGATAGAGTGGGGGAAACGGACCTGCAGTTAGGCGGGTAGAGGGCTGAGTTGTTCTGGGCGGAGTAAGGGGAATAGCGGTCCAGGAGCCAGATCATGATGCCCGTCACCACCAGTGCCGCCACGATGGACACCCACACCTCCGCGCGAAGCACCGTCATGAACTTGAACAGACGCTCCTCCCGTTGTCGCTTCCGGATCACTGACAGACACAGCGAGGATACGAGAATTAAAGTCAACATTGAAGAGTACGAATAGATAGATAGATAGAGATAAATAGATAGATAGATACATAAATAGATAGATAGATAGATAGATAGATAGATAGATAGATAGATAGATAAGTAAATTGTAATGAAATGAACATGAAACAAGACCATATTCTGTAGCGATTGTGCGTGCGTCGCCACCCTTCTACTTTCAAAAGATTCAAATTAAAGTGACACGGTTTTTTTTATTTTTTTATGATGTTTTTGTGGTTCTAGTGACAGATCAACAAGAATTCTACATTTTAACATGGAAACACTCTTGTGAACCCAGCAAGTCATGATGAAAGAACTGGCCTAAGTACTGCGAAGGACTGTGTGTACTGTAGGCTTACCAATGGAGATGCCAGACTGATCAAAGTAGGGCGCCACGAAGTCGATGACCTCCTCCCGCTCTGAAGTCATTGTGAGGGGCGCCACGATGATGTCAGTCACCTGTGTATCAGTAGAGAAGTGTGTATATATATGCAATACACTTCAGCTCACCATTACGAGCAGCGTGACGCGTGTATCGTTAATGGTCTGAAAGTGCGGTGTGTTTATAGTCTGAAGTGATTTTTGACAAGTTGGCGTTTAGCAGTGTGTAGGAGGAATATACAGAAATGGTGTCGTAAGAAATTTATCGTAATGAGTATAGAATTTGGAATGCGCTATCAAATATTGAAGATTTTTGACATACCCACCAAGTACATAGTAAATTCAAAGGGTTGTTATTAGGCACTCAGTAGTAAGTTTGCAATGTAGGCAGTCCAGTGCTGCTCTGTCAACGGAGAATGTAACAGGAAAATGTAAAGACATAATCTCAGAGTGAAGATTAAGACTAAAGCTGGAATATAGGTACCCACATCCTTTAATGAGACGTTTTGGAATCTCCATCTTGATTTTGTATCGTCATAAAACTCTTCTCTCTCTCTCTCTCTCTCTCTCTCTCTCTCTCTCTCTCTCTCTCTCTCTCTCTCTCTCTCTCTCTCTCTCTCTCTCTCTCTCTCTCTCACCCCGTTGGACAGGTCCCCCACGAGGCCATTCCAGGTTCCGTCCTTCTGCCTCACGCCGTACTGTCCGTCTTCGGGGAACCTAAAGTCGTAGTCGAACTTCATCTCCTTAGCGAGGCGCTCTGCTAAGTCGACACAGTAGCCCACGTAGTCTTTGGGGTCCGTGGACAGCATCTTCTCTCCCTCCGCCATGCCCTTCTTTACTACACTCACCCACGGCCGGGACTGGGA
>CM035196.1:26685392-26687892 GCA_020233015.1 Callinectes sapidus
AGAGAGAGAGAGAGAGAGAGAGAGAGAGAGAGACGAACGAGCCCGTGTGTGTGTGTGTGTGTGTGTGTGTGTGTGCCGAAATAAGCGTAACGTTCATCAATTGGTGATGAAGGCCTTGTGTCGGCCACTAAGGGGACTGGGTGAGTGGAGACAGACGCGTGGCTCGATACCGTTTGTCTTTGAAGGTGCAGCGCCGTTCATCACTTACACACACTGCCTATACAAGGAAGGGACAGCACATTATCTTATAACAACAACGATAGCATACCTCTCTAAAGGATCTCAAGACGGTACTCACTATCAAAACTGACGGTAGACTGACAAACAAACAAATAAATAGACTTCGAGAATGTTGTTGTTTGTAATATATCTGTCTCTTTACATATATCATATCTCCTCTAGAATATTGATTGCTGTGCCTATAATAGATTCTCTTTGGCTTGCTATTCTGCCTGTAACTAATGTTATGATATTATAGTGCCTGTAACACAAATTCCAATTAAGATATAGCTGTGGTCTAGTGCATGTAACAAATCCTTTCTATAACATGTCAATGTGTTTATAGCATGGGAATCCCCTTATAATCTTGCTGTTCTTGTACTACTCCAAGTCCCCTTAAGTACGCTATTTTGCTTATAACACATCCCTTTATAAAATTCCTATGCCTATAGCAAATACTCCATAGCATACTAATGTGCGTATAACAGATCCATTTTATACTCTTGTAACCATTTCCCGATCCTTGTACCTCCCCGTAGAATCTCGAGACAAGGCCTTATTGGCATCATTACCGCTCACCCACCTCGCAAGAGGCACTCTAATAAAAGGTTGCAGCGACGTGCCGACCCTCGAGCTTCAACACACGAACAAAGGCCCGTCCCCCAGATAGCATTGATTACATTTACAAGCCATTCATTTCATCAATGCGTGTGAAGCTTTTAGCAAGAGAGAGCACCAACCTTTATTTTCTTTTATGCGTTCATCACCATTATGGCGCGTCTTTCTTTTGTTCATGAGAGACCTGAAGGTTTTCTTGGATCGAGCAGTGTAACTACAGTGAGGTGACTGTAACGGGCCCCGCTCCTACATCAGGGGGGGTGGGGGGGCATCCAGCGCGTCAGCAGGGAGCCAGACAGACAGACAGACCCACTTGTGACGCTACGCCGTTACTGTTTCTTGTCCTTGCCTGCATGATACACACACACACACACACACACACACACACACACACACACACACACACACACACACACACACACACCCGTCATTGCCACAGAAATGAACTTAACATTTTTTAAGGTGTATATACTTATAACAGAGAAATGTATGTTGAATTGATATAACATACTAATTGCCTTTTTTACTTTTGTCACGTTAGATTGAGTATTTAACTTAATCATACACTATGACCTTTTCCCAGTCATTGGGAAACTTTAAAAGATTAGACATATTCATGGGCGAAGATGATGAATGAAGCTGCAACGTGAGGTGGTCTGTCAGTTTTACAAAGCTTCCCCAACGTTCATGTTTTCTCATACTAGTATTATCAAAGGATTCAGCTTTATGTCTTGAACTGTGCACTATCTTGTTAATGGATCTGTTTTGGCGTGTGCGTTTTAAAGGGGGGAGGGGGGGGGGACGGAACGCTTTATGATGCAATAACTCGTTCGTTCATTTTGACAGGTGACGCATCCCTCACACCGACACCACGCTAAATAGAGCACGAGGCAAGACCCGTTACCCACCAACCTGCAGCTTTCCACACTGCGCTCGTCTTAAGTGGAAGAAGTTAACGAGTAAGTATATAGCAAACGTCATACGACACGTGTAACTGCATGTACTCGTGAGTTTGAATCTTAGTCGTGATGAAAATTTAGGTGGCTATTATGATTCCTTTCGTCTCACTAATTCTTCTCTAACTGGCTTCAGATTCTCTTTCTATCTCCTCTCACTATCTTATGCTTTCTGCTTCTCTGATATTCCTGTTTTATCTCCTGTGGCCTTGCTGTACAAGGATTTTTTTGTTCTTATCCTCATTCTGTCCATCTAGCAACTTTCCTTATCTTTCATACCTATTAATGATAAACTCTGGATCTCACCGCCTCCTCCTATTTCCTTTTGTAAAGTAAGTGACACTCATTGTTATCCTGAAAGCGACATTTTATCGCGGAAACTCATTGGTATCATTGAAGCGCCTTTTTATCGCGGAAACTTATTGTTATCCCGGAAGCGCCTTTTAATCGCGGAAACTAATTATTATCCTGGAAGCGCCTTTTTATCGCGGAAACTTATTTCAAGACACCTCTCGTGGTTGTAATATTCCTTTTGATTGTACTCAAGGAACCGTCTCTTTTCCATTTATTATTTATTTATTTATTTATCTATTTATTTTGTATGGGGAAAGGGGGGTGGGTTAAATGTCATTCCCTTGTTATGATTACAGTACAATATGACTCAAGTGTGACAATACATCATAATCTATATTCGTGAAGTGGCAAGT
>CM035196.1:26690392-26704255 GCA_020233015.1 Callinectes sapidus
GTGTTGTCTTGCCGGGGTGCATTGGGGTGAGTGATAATATGATTGTGTGGCGGTATTATCAGTAGTGATATAATAGCGCTACACTTTGTGTGGTACTGTCACTTCAACAATGCTGCTGGTACCAGTTTGTGATTTTTTTTTTCCTCCTATACGTCGTCTTAACTCTTCAGTTTTAACTCCTTCAGTACAATGACACATTTTCATATTCATTGTAGTTACTATTGGGCGATTTTATACAGCTTCAGAAACTTAATGTAGGGGTTAAAACCGTGAATACTTTGGCCATTGATTAATTAATGAATTTATTGATCTTTTGACTTCTATAGACCCTTCCTAATGCCAATAAAATCTATTTGTACCTAAAACTTACGGTAAAAATGGTCCCAGTACTAAAGGGCTTGAAAGTTTAGGGGGGACTGAATACACTGTCGCTCCTCGCTCTACTTGGGACATTTAATTTCTTCTCTGGTAGAAAAAAAAGGTACTTACGGGGTTATATTCCTTCAAGCCACTTCTCTCTGTCTACCCTACATGTGGTTGTGTAGATCTGTGTGGTGGGTCACTCTTGTGGGTAGAGAGGGACGTGGAGCGTGGAGGGTGAGCGGTGGCTGGCGTCTCTTGTACCGGCAGAAGGCCAAGTGAAGGATAGCAAAGTCTAAGGGATTCGTCTGCCTTTACGCACGCTCGTCCACTCCTCGGCATTACCCTGCACTCACTGGTGGCTCTCCCTGCTCTGCCAGTCCAACCAAAGCATTTTTTGTATGAAAGGTACCTCATCACTGACAGAGTAACTAAAGTTCGTGATTAAGAAGGCAGAGTATGTTTTGGAAATGTTATTAATCGGTTCTCAAATATGGCTTTCTCTCTGCAACGCTTGAAACCCTTAAAGAAATGGGCAGGTGATTAAAAGTCTAGAAATATATATATATATATATATATATATATATCTATAATATAGATATTATTATATATATATATTCTATATATATATATATATATATATATATATACTGATTGGAAGAAAGTCGAACTCACCGTCTCTCTCTCTCTCTCTCTCTCTCTCTCTCTCTCTCTGGTTGTTGGATAGTGTTGGATGCTGATGTTCCAGTGTGGTGCTCTGATGTAATAGCGTGGTGATGTAGGTTTTATTGTGCTTTGGTGTGGAGGTATTACTGGTGGTAGGTGTTATCAATGGTGGTATAGTGGTATCAGTGTTGGTGTGGTGTGGTAGTGATAGAGTGGTGTCAGTGGTGGTGTAAGCTGTAAAGTAACAATTTAGTGTGATGGCGCTGGTTAAGCTTGCAATACACTATAATGGCAAAATTTTATTGTTGGCTACATGGTGGTGTCATAGTGATCGTGTTTGTCATTAATAAGGTGGTAGTATAAATATCGTTGTGGTAGTGAGAATAATGTGGCAATGGTGACATATATATATATATATTTTTTTTTTTAATGAAGGAGGGGGGAAGCCGGTTAAGGGCAACAAAAACACTGAAATTAAAAGCCCACTAATTTGGCAGTCCCCTTGAATGTCAAAAGAATTAGCCAAAAGTCAGGGACAAATATCTTGAAACCTCCCTCTTAGATAAGGGCATCATAGGAAGCTGGAAATATAGAAGCAGGTGGGGAGTTCCAGAGTTTACCAGAGAAAGGGATGAATGATTGGAAGTGAACAATGAGTATAGTGTAATTGCGTATATTGACATTAGACGACAGTGAATGGTGTCAGATATAAAATTTTGAGGCGTTGTTAGTTGCGTGGTGGTGGTGGTGGTTGTGGTGTTGGTAGTGGAAGATGGTAATGGTTGTAGTACGTATACAATAATGTTTGTTTAATGGCCAGGTAAAAAAAGTAATGATAGTTAGGTAGATAAGTGAATGATTATACAAATACTGAAGAAGACGTTTGCTTATGGAAGTGTTACCAGCAAAAAAAGAAAATAGACCGAGGGTGTGGATGGACAGTCTTGTCTTGCGTGTCTCTCCTCCCTGTCCTTTTCATTATTGAGGAGCAGCTGCCGTGGTATGCTCCGCCCCCTGGCCATACGTAATGAAACACACACACACACACACACACACACAGAGAGAGAGAGAGAGAGAGAGAGAGAGAGAGAGAGAGAGAGAGAGAGAGAGAGAGAGAGAGAGAGAGAGACTTCACAATTGGTTTCAAGTTTTTCTTCCTCCACTATTTCTTCCTTTCATCTTTTAGAAATGTAGTAAATGGAACGAATAAAGAGTTCCTCCACTTGGATGGCTTAGCAGTGAATTGGTAAGATAAATACTTCTGTCTGGGATCACCTTTCACCGGCTATGAATTTGTCTCATCCGTTGTTGGGGACGCGCAAGAATAAAGATTCCGCATAATCTTAAATTGTATCCTTTTTAAAAACGAATTATATTCCTTTCTTCGTGAAAAGATGTGTCATATTAGACTCAGAGCTCTACCTCAGAACACAACCATCCTCAAGGCAGAAGTGTAGGCTATAAGGTGTCTCCGAGTGTTTCTCTAGGCAGATGTGTACTAATAGGGGCAGTAGGGTTATGAGGAGAAGCTAAAAGAAATAACAAATTGAGGAAGAGAAGAATGGAGAAAGGTTAAATGAAGGGGGGGGGAAGGGAAACAAGAAAATATTCAGAAGCCAATATTTATTTTATTTCCAGTGGATTTCACGTGTGTAAATAGCTCTCCCCAAAATCAATAAAAACATACAGATGAGCACCCAGGGTAGCACATTGTGCAGTAATAATCAGAGAGATATGAGAGACTGGAGGGAGATTATGCAAATGATTCTGTCTTAGTTAGGGCATAATAAGATCAAAAGAACGGATAAGAAAGGAAGGAAATTGATGTCTTGCTGCCGCTAGGACTGTGGAGGGAGACGAATGAAAGGATGATTGAGACTGTAGAGGAGTTTTTTGGATAGAATGTGGTGTGTTAGGTGTAAGGATAAATAGTGTACTGCTTTTTTTTCTGCTTGTCCTTCCTTTGTCTTCTACAGGAGTTGCCGAAGGAAGGAACGAGCTGAGCCACCTGTAGCATAAAAATGATCATTGTCCTGCATATGAAAAGGAAAGGAAAAAAATGTATAGAGCTACAGCAGCCACACAGAGAATAGGCTCAAATCATAATGAGTTATTTTCTTTTCAGTGAAGTGAATATAGAATACAAGAAAGAAATTTTATATAATACTGTATGTGGAAGATTAGAGACAGATTTCTAAAGAACAGGGCAACACAATGCACTTAATCCCAAAGTCTTAAGGATCAGTGGAAGCGTTTGCGCCAAGGATATTATAACTATCATAACCATTTTAAGTACCATCCTTGGTTTAGGCAGAGCCGTTGCAAATAAGGCAAGTCCGCAGACCATCACCACAACTCAGCTGGTCAGTGCGCGCCAACACCAAACCATCCAGTGGACAGTGGACACAGTATTGTATTGATAGGACAAAGTAAGTGGAAGTAAGTGAGTTATAGCTGACTTGCATAGACCTAGAGAAAGCGTACAATACAGTGAATATGAAAAGATTATTTGATATTTGTCTAGAATTACTGCTCCACCCCGTTCACCACACATACCCCCCCCCAACCCCTCAAGCAAGCTTGGGGGACTGGAGAATCGTTTTTTTTTTTTTTTTTTTTTTTTTTTTTTGTGTTTTGGGGGGGGGGGGGGGGGGGGGGGGGGGGGGGGCTCAGTGTGCTACGGAAACCATAAGGGAAACACCATGTCTGGACTTAGATTCTGGAGCGATGCGTTGTTTTTCAAGGTATTGTTGTGACTTCCGTTAGGACTCACCATGCACTTCCGTGCACTCACCAAAACCTACAGAAACGGTATCTGACATATATTGTTCTGTGCTACGGCTATTATAGAGATTGGTGTGGAGCAGTAATTCTAGAGTAGTACCGATCAGGTATTTCAATATTGTTGGCACAAATAGGAATAAAAGATAGAATAGGAGAGGTGATCACAGGAAAATGTATAAGTGGATAATGAGGTTAGGTTAGGGTCGGAGACATCAAATCACAGGTTGCGTAGAGTGGTGTAAATATGAGCAAAAGAGAGCTGAACTTATTGACGCAATAGTGGGCATTGTAGCTGAACTAGAGTGGTTGATGAGAGAGGAGGAAGCAGAGGAAGGAATATTCACTGCTGGTACTGTATGATGATGAGGAAGAAAGGGACAAGATGGTAGTAAAAGAGATGAAAGTTTTTTTTGCAGGCCTGGGAAACATGGCAGAAAGGTTACAAGTTAGGAGATATGCTGATGTTGAGTCGGTGTTCCTCTTTGTAACTCTGTCCCTCCCACAGGTTGACATGATGATGGACTGCAGGGAACTTACTAAATGATCCAAAGCTGGAAGAGTTGCAAGAAGAAGAAGACACAGAACCAGACATTACATACCAAAATGTCCATTCCTGCTTTGTTATTTGAGCAGTGTGTGAAATACATTGCAAGGCACATAGGCTGGGTAGACACACTGCAGGGTGTCCCAGACATTATTGGGGAGCGTTTGTGGAAGGGATGTGTTGAGAATGAAAGCTTCCTTCACAATGATGCTGACACTCGTCGTGGCCTCACACTATTTGTTAATGCCTATGGGAGAGAATTCCTAGAGTCCTTCAAGTGTAAAGGTCCATATCTTTTGACCGAGTATTGTGAATGTCTGATACTCATGTGTGTGACAGTGACTCATTTAGATGTCAGTGGGTGTCAACTCGGTAATAATAATGACTTTTTGCGAGCAGTTGTCAACATGAAGGATCTGAAAGTGCTCAACCTGTCAAGGAATGAGTTGTCTGATGGTGGATTTCGCCTTTTGCTTGCTCGACACAGGATGTTCCAGGAAGGCTTTCAAATGCTGCAGTCTTGTGATGTGTCTCAGAACATTGTGAGCTTAAAGACACTCAACACTTTCCTACAAATGCCACAATTAAGAAGTATACGTGTTTCCATTGCTTCATCACTCAAGAAGAAGGTGCCCAAATTTTTGCAGCTGTGGACAGCTAATATTAAAAAGTCTAGTTTTAAAATCCTGCCTTTGGATCAAATGATTACAAGCAGTGTTACTACTAAAGGACTGGGAGCTCAAATCATCCATGTCTGGGAGAGAAATGTTGCTGAACAGGAAGCTGCAAGACTGAGAAAGGCCCAAGAAAAAAGCAAAAGTTTTTATGTACCCATTCTCAAGCAGTGCAATGATCATGCCTTCAAACCAGAAACTGACAGTGAGCAGTTTGACACGTATGCATACACTTGTGATACTCTGTCTCATTCTGTTGGCAGTTTGGGCAAACCACCAGAGCTCATGAATAAAGGGGAGATCAAGAGAAAGAGGGATGTATTTCAGGAGAGTAATAATGTGGTATCAATGGCATCAAAGAAGAAAAAAGAACTTGATTCTGACATGGATTTGTTGAATTTATACAGATTGTAGCTTAACATTCAACACCGCGAGCAAGCTAGAATATCTTGGGATGAGTAGCTAAAAGAAGTCCTTGGTAAGTTTTTATTTTTTGTTTCCTGTGATTATAATGAATATATGTAAGGAGTATCCTATTGGCATTAAGTGTTTTTTTAATATAAAGAGATGAACTCATTGTTAAACTCATACATATCCACCTTGATGGAGCATGAATGACCTTATACTCTTATGTTACTTTTATTAACTTGGCAGGTTAGATGTGAACAAATGTTTTTGAGTGATGTTTACATGATCATTTCAATAAGTAGGAAATGTATCATTTCCTTAGAAAAGGACATTACCTAGTTTAATGGAATGATGTACTCATGAATGCTAAGACCACAATGATCTGGAGCTGACACAATTAACTTGTCTTGTCATCTGTGAGTTGATCCACCTAGTGTGATATTTTAAGCTTTTGTTTTAGGAAAGTGGCAATACCATACCCACTACATAAGACATTGGTAGTAGTAGTGCTTAGGTTAGGAACATAGGAAATAATGAATGGCCTCTTAGAATAAAAACTTCATAAGTTGATCAGCAGGTGTAGTTCATATAAGAAGATAAATTTATCTGGATATCTTTATGTAGTACAGTACTATATCTAAATGGTTATATCCTTAAGGTATTGACTCCCTTAAGTATTTGTATCACATCACCATTCATTCTTTGGTAGAATGTTGTATGTAATACTACTTGATGAATGCTTCTTGTTTCACAGTTTCCTGGTCTCATTGTATACATCTCAAAAGCTGCAGTTGATCAGACGACACCCTGCGTTGCTCTAGGTAAGAATTGTATTATAGATGCTCGTGATTTATAATTATCCATAGATTAATTCACTCTTTGTTTTACATTCAGTGCATTATTGGACTAAATTATCATTCATTGTAAGTCATGTAATGTTGGAACTAAGTAGTAGTTTGTTTCTGGCTTGTATTGTGTAGATTTATTTCCTGTAAAGCTTTTAGATTCTAGGAACTCTGCTTTTTTTTTTTTGAGGCTTAAAATAAATATACTTGGAGTCAAAAGATAAAAAAAATTGCATACTAGTTATGAATTATTGCAGCATGGTATTCATTAAGGTTGTCAGAAATGATTTTGTGGTACTAATTATTACAATATTTTCAGCCCTGGTGTGGTGATAACTGAACTACTGAGATGTGGAGGTCTTGGACCTGGAGCTTATGCTGCTGTAAGTGGCTAATGACTTTGTTGAGTGTATGTGATGAAGAATGCAGGTAATACTTGACCATATTTGACTAGTAGCTGTGATGGGAAAGGTTATGATTGGAGAACTCTAAAAGAGAGAACATTATATTATATGACAAAAGAAGTTATGATAAAATTATGAATGCTGAGTGTAGCAGTTGCTGCCTTAGATCATGAAGAACAGCAGAGATAAAAGGCTTCTTTGCAATGATAGCACTGAATACCAGGAATATGTAACAGTGAGGAATGCAGTGGATAAGCTAGTTATTAAACTGAAGTTTGTGTACCTACTATAGACAAAAATTCACGGATGCTATATTTAATGTGAGGAGGTTTTTTCCTTATTAAATGATCCCTTAGGGAATAGTAAGAAAAGATAGTTTCTAGATGGCTTTCTGGATGTGGATTTTTAACAAATGAATTCTTGAATGATTTTGCTGAGAAAGTTGCAAGGTTTGTTGCTGGTTATCAAAGGACTGACACGTATTTTGAGTTATCCCTTGGAGGGGTTTGTCCTGCTTCAAGGAGGTCATCTTTAATTATTTTGTTTTTATTGATAAAGAATGAAGAAAGCTTATTGTTGTAATGATTCACCTCCCATATCAGATATTGATGATGGAAGTATCCATAATTTGTTGATAGTTTTGAAAATTGTCAATTTGAGCATTTCTGAATGTATATTTCTACAGTGTGAGAAGCTAGCAATTGTGAATCCTACTTTAAAGAGTAATTGTAAGCACCTTTCCTTACTTTGTCGTAAGTGAAATACAAAAAAATGTAATTTTTGACCAATTAGTGGAATATGTTAACAATGTCTTATCTGATACTCAGTTTGCTTTCTAAACAGGGTGTTTTCAATAAACTTAACAGGTTCACAGTTCTCCTTAATCTGGCAGATGATATGCCTCATCCATGACCCATTGATAGTGTTTGTATGTGGCAAGACTATTTCAAAATGATGATCTTATTCCTCAGTGAGTGTGTGAGCAATGAAGCAATGGACATCTTGTTGTCTCGTCCTCGCTCTTAGAATTGGTTTGATTATAGTAAAAAGTTAAATAATCTTTATAATTTTTCTTTCACAGGTTTTTCTCGCATATTTTTTTCCAGACCCTTTTCTTTAACTCTTCCATTGTTTACCCCAAGGATTAATATCTTTGGTTTACCCTTAGCTCTCCGTTTTCTCTGTTCACACGCAAGTCCCATTCTTTCAGTTAACATGTTTATCGTGTTCTGAAACCTGTGATTCACCACAAGTATTGCAACAGGCTTTGTTTCAGTAAACTTTTTTAAGGTGTTTTTACGATTCTAGAGGCAGAGTGCCAAGATTTCTACATTATGAAGTGGAGAAACACTTAAAAACTCGTTAGTTATCTCTTTGGCCTTGGAAAATAGTCGTGGTGAGAGCAAAGAGGTTTAAAAAATGCTTTATTGGTTTAAGAGGCAGATTGACTAAATTTCTTCATAATTAACTGAGAAACACTCCCGAAAATCCACTGGTCATCTCTGTGGTCTTGGAAAAAAGAAATACAATAATATAGCCTGAAAAAAAATGAGGAAGGTGTGGTGTCCCCTTATACTCGGTTATCTTACAGTTATCTTACAAATTAATCTATTTGCTTACTGCTCTACTTTATCGTATATATATATATATATATATATATATATATATATATATATAATTATTTATTCATCATTATCTACTTCATTTTTTACAATTGTTGACCTTGAAAGGAGGGATTCGTTGCCATGGTTGTGGTTTCTTTATAATGATTTATTTGGTATTGGTCGAGAAAGCTGTCAGTCTAAAAAGGCATGAAAAAGGAGTAAACTAGCGTGAAGTTTACATTTCTCCAAGGCATTTTTAAATAAAAAATAAATCAATAAATAAAAGTAAATAAATAGATAAATAAATAAATAAATAAATAAATAAAGTGAATAAATAAATAAATGAAAAAAAATGGATAAAGAAAGAAAGAAAGAAAGAAAAAAGATAAATGAATCAATAAATAAAAATGCATCAGTGGGTTTACAATAGGTTAGAGGAAGTTTGCTTTTTAGCATAGGTTTGGTTTAATTACAATGCATCAATAGCTCTATCTTCGAAGAACACTAACCTAGGAATTTTTTCCAAGATCTAGAGATTTTTCTCCCAGATTAAGGGATTTTTCACTAGATTTAGGGAATTTTTCATAATGGTTTCCCATAAGCAGGAGTCATGCTCTAGGCATCAAAATACAGCCATTGATGCACTTTTTTTTATTTCTTTATACCAGACTGACGACTTTCTCCACTTTTATCATTAATTTATTTATGTATTTCAGTATCTAGAGTCTAGACTATTATTATTACTCTTACAAAAGATGTACTTTGAGCTATCTTCCATTATTATTGCTGAGTTGCTGGAAGCCACGAACCTCTTATATTGGTGTGAACGTGTTAAGCGTTTAGGTGCACCGTAACAAGGATGTCATCCTGTGCGGCATTGTCAGTGTGCTTCAGAATGCAGATTATGTATCTTGTAGGTCACAGTCCTCTAGGATCTAGAAAATCTGCATCTTCCAGCATCTAGAGTCTACGTGGTAAAAGAATATATATATACCCCCCCCCCCGCCTCCACACACACATACACGTGTGTGTGTGTGTGTGTGTGTGTGTGTGTGTGTGTGTGTGTGTGTGTGCACAGCCAAGTGGTGGTGACTCAGGACTCATGACTGGTTAGACTGGTCATTGAAAACTTTTGGCCTGTTGCAGCTTGATATTTGCAATTCCTTTTAAAAATTCTGAAATTCCAAAGTATATTTTCGCTGACGAGGTTGGCAGGGTTGCAAAGGTTCACAATGCAGCGTCGGCACTGAAGCTGCACCACCTCCGGCAGTCTCTTAGAACACAGTGAAATTATATACAGTTTTAGTACGATGCTTGTGCACATATCTCGAAGTGCTGGATGCCTTCTGATGTGATCATATAGTTCCGGGAAAAAAAAAAATTACCACGATTCGAGCATCACCAAGTTTTGATATTTACCGTATATTTATATAACATGTTGTGATAACTGAACTAATAAATATACGACGAAAAAAACGCATTTTCACCGCTGAAGACATGATTTTGATGTATACAGGCGATAAAGCACGGTTCCGCTGAATAAAGCGCACAGGTAACATCTCTGGCAACTTTGGCAGGTGGAGCTGCTGAGCACGAGAGTGAAGCGACAGACGGCGAGAGGGAGCGGGGAGCCAGCCAGCCAGCCAGCAGACGAGTCAGTTTGGGTGCGACCGTCGACGTGAGTGGTATCGGTGGTTAGGCACGCAAGTCGGCAACACACCACAGACTCCTTTGTTTCTCTTTGACGGACGGACGCTCGCAAACCTCTACATGTATTATGGTGAGTACCCAGACGACTTTTACTGTGGTGATGGCTTCAGGAAGGGGTGTGTGGGGCCTTGTCGTACATACCTCTCTCTCTGCAGTGGGTGGTGGGCCTTTCCCCAAACCATCGTGGCACCAAACCCGGCATCAACAAGAAAACCACCGTGTGTCTGTGTGTTTATCTGCATCTTAATCACAACATCACAGGGTACCCGGCCATGGAAATTGTTCTTACCGTTTACTCCCCCTCCCCCTCCTCCCCCTCCCTCTTCTCTTCTCTCCTTCCCCTCCCCCTCCCCCTCCCCCTCCCCTCCTCTCCACTCCCTTTCCCCTTCCCCTTCCCCTTCCCCTTCCCCTTCCCCTTCCCCTTTCCCCCTTCCCCCTTCCCCCTTCCCCCTTCTCCTTCCTCCCACACCACACTAACCCGGCGATAATACTGCAACTGCATGTGTGTGTGTCTGGAAAGTCCTATCAAGTAAAACAATGTTCTACTCTTTATCTTGTTGAACTATTCCTTTCCGGAAATTGTGGCGTGTATAGTACATTGTATCGAGGTGTGTGTGTGTGTGTGTGTGTGTGTGTGTGTGTGTGTGTGTGTATTTGTGTGTGTGTGGATGGAGCGAGGTGGCTATCAGTAAAGGTGTTAGGAAGGGTGGGCGTGGCGCATACACGTGTGGTGTGTGACGTAAACACGTCACATAATAATTATTTTCCTTTGCTTAAGCGCACTAACTTGTGATCTTTACATTTTATCTCTTATGGATTATTATTGGCTAATCAGTTATTCATTCATTCCTTCATTGATATTACTAGGTACTAGTTGAAACTCAATGCTGTGATGGGATGCAGCAAAAAAAATAAAAATAAAATAAAAAAAAATAAAAAAAAATAAATAAATAACAAAAAATAATTACGGAAAGGCTGCCATCGTTACTTTTTGTCTCCTGCACAACATGTCAAAGTGTGATGACGAAACGTGTGTGTAGCGTGGTGTGAGGAAACGGATGTGCTCCTGCGCTCACATTTTGTGTTTATCTAATATTTCCTCAGTTCTGTCAAAAACAAACAAAGGAAAAATTAAGTAGAAAGACCTTGGATGTGCATTTTTTTTTTTTTTTTTAGATGGAGGACGATTTGCATGTCTAATATAAAAAAGAAAATGAAGCTTTACTTGCCAAGGATATTTAAGCAAGTGCACTCATACATTCAAAACAGTTTTTATGTATATATACGCACTTAAGAGTCGCAGTATGTGACATTGTACAAATGTTTCGTAGTGTTAGTGTTTTGGATAGCTACTATTTCTTATTATTCATTTACCTCTTTGTATTTATTAGATTCTCAAGCTTTAATCTGAGGAGTGGCGGGAGGGACACCATCAGTACTATATCATGGCATCAATGCGTAGTAATGTCGGGGGAAGGGTTAGAATTAGAAAAAAAGTAGTGAGGCCTCAGAAGTTGAATAGTGGGTGTGGGAAAACTGGGAAAACTAGATAGAAAAACATACGTACATTCCGTATTGTAATACCTATTCATTCATTAATCTATCCTTGTCAGCATGAAAAGGAAAATAGGAAATGGTCTTGTGTGTTTGTGTGTGTGTGTGTGTGTGTGTGTGTGTGTGTGTGTATGATATTGATATACGAGACGGCGTGTAGCGAGAGCACTCCAGTTTCGTGTTCGTATTGATCCACAGTTCTTCCGCCTCGCTGGTGTTTATAATAAAGCGTGGGCAGTTGTTAACCAGTCAGCGGAGGATGTCTTGGCGCCCTCTGAGTATACCACCACCACCACCACCACCACCACCACCACTGCTGCCTCTGTACCACTCACTTCATGTGCTCGCCATCCCTCCCCTAACAACGCCCTCATCTGTTTCATATTCACCTATCTTTATTGCACATCAGTTCATCATCGGAGTATATATTTTTTGGGTGGGGATCCGATCACATAGTTTCATTAGATACAGTGGAATCCAAAGCTTTACATTATATCAACGCCTCTCCTTCTCCAACTGTCTTCAGCTTTTCCCTCACCGCAGCAATGTTGCATCTCTTGTTATCTTTTACCGCTATTTCCATGCCAACTGCTCTTTTGATCTTGCTAATTGTATGCCTCTCCTCCTCCCACAGCCTTACTGCACAAGACCAACTTTTTCCTCTCACCCATTTTCTGTCCAACGCTATAATGCAACAGTTTACGTGTACTCTCAATCATTCATACCGTTGTCTGGTAAACTCTGGAACTCCCTACCTGCTTCTGTATTTCCATCTTCCTTCCTTCCATCCCTTTCTTTTAGCTAACTCACTCTGACCTGCACTGGGACTGTCAATTAAGTGAGTCTTTTTATTTTAATCTTTATGCTGCCCACGGCCAACTTTCTCCTCTTAGATAAAAAAAAAGTGCATTCACAACTGCTGCTATTCTTGTTACTACTACTACTACTACTACTACTACTACTACTACTACTACTACTACTACTACTACTACTACTACCACAACTACCACCACCACCACCACCACTACCTTTCTCTCAGTTATCATGTCGTGCACCAGTCCATTGTTTTTAGTCGCCCCTGGAGGTCAGATGAAAATGAATAAATAAACAGATGAAAAGCCGGCAAGAAAAAGACAGACCATGCTGATATTGTTGTTCTCACTGTGTGTTATCCTGTTTCAATAATGATTTTTGTTCTGGTAACGCGCACACACACACACACACACACACACACACACACACACACACACACACACACACACACACACACACACACACATTGTTTATGTATTTTGTTTAGTTTTGTGGTTTACAGTGAAGGATAAAGAGAAAGGTCAGGTTCAGTACGTGACGTGAAGTATGGATGGTTGCGGTTTGAGAATGTATAAAGGATGCTAGCATGAACACACACACGCAAGCACACACCTTCCTCCCTCTCTCCCTCCCTCCTTCCTTTTTTTTTTTTTAATTTCTTCTTCTTCTTCTTCTTCTTCTTCTTCTTCTTCTTCTTCTTCTTCTTCTTCTTCTTCTTCTTCTTCGTGTGTGTGTGTGTGTGTGTGTGTGTGTGTGTGTGTGTGTGTGTGTGTGTGTGTGTGTGTGTGTGTGTGTGCGCGCGCGCGCGTGTAATCCCTTGTTAGGTCACGGCGATCCTTTCCTAAGTACAGGCACGTGTACGAGTATACCAATCGGAATTGTGTGGCAGCAGGTGTCCTTCTGTCCCGAGGCGCTGCTCCCCATTGTTGCGTTGGTGGTTGATTCCTTGTCTTTTTTGCAAACAGTGGAATACGTATCATGTTATAATTCATAGTAGTAGTGGTAGTGGTGGTGGTGACGGTGGTGGCGGTGGCTGTAGAAGTTAGCGCTGGTATTAATGTTACTGGTATTGTTACAGGATTTCGTATATCAAAAGGTTTCTATATTAAAACTACTACTACTACTACTACTACTACTACTACTACTACTACTACTACTACTACTACTACTACTACTAGTATTACTGTTACTACTTGCGGAAGGGTTACCATAAAGGTATGGAGCTCCCACTCAGCTCTCATCTCAACCCACACATACACACATAGACGCATTTGGCATAATAATATGATGTCGGGCGGCGGACTGAGCGTTCTTGTTATTGTGTTCATAAAATAGACTAAGAGGCTTCCTCTAAGTAGAGTATGTCGTGGGTGATAAGTTTATTAATAACACCGGGGGGGAAGGGGGGGGGACGAGAGAGAGAGAGAGAGAGAGAGAGAGAGAGAGAGAGAGAGAGAGAGAGAGAGAGAGAGAGAGAGAGAGAGAGTAGAAGAGAGA
>CM035196.1:26741617-26753118 GCA_020233015.1 Callinectes sapidus
TTTTTACATCATTTTAATGTTTTGAATAAGAAAATTAATAGAATAATGATAGACAGTGAAAACCTTGCCCACACACTCCTTTATTTAAAATCTTTAGATATTTTGAATCTGACAGACTTATCAGAATTCAATATTACATCCTAAATATACGAACCAATCAGCTTTAATGACTATGATACACAACCACTACACACGAAACCAACATATGCTACATACACTCCGCCACAAACTGTTCACACCCACTATTTATTGTACTTTGATCCCAAGCTATGGAATAATGTCCCGATACATATTAAACAAACGTTCAACATCTATAGCATTCACTTGTTATCATTTCAAATATTGTGTTTCTCTAATCTAAATGGAAGTTATTTTTTTCTATTTACTGTTACTATAATCAATATTATTGTTGTCTTTACTGCTACATTCCTTATTATTATTATTATTATTATTATTATTATTATTATTATTATTATTATTATTATTATCATCATGATCATAATTCTAATTATTCTTATTCCTATGATGCTAATAATGATTATTATTATTATTATTATTATTATTATTATTATTATTATTATTATTATTATTATTGATGTTATTAATGTTATTATTATTTTGTCAGGCATTCATTGGCTAATTTTTTTTTTCCTTTTTTTCTTTCTCATTTTGCCCTTAAAGCTATGCTTAGGAAATGTATTTCGTCAATATTACATATTCACTCCATAATTTGATGTAAATTAAAATGTTTATGTATTAGAATTCTGAGAGCCAAGCCAGAAACCTAAACATTTGCTAGAATCTCTACCTTGGACGACTCCTGGTTTAATCCCTTTCTCCTCTTCACACTCTGAATATTTCATTCTTCCCAATAAAATCCTTCGCAGTAATTTTTTAGACCCTTTCAGGTGTCAACACTAGGAAGTATTATAAGTCTGGTGAGGTATTGTTCACTGAAACTATGAGTCAGTATTTGTAACTTGCTTGCTTAAATTCTGTTAAGTCTGTCAGTCAAACATCAACCTTTAATATTAGCTGAAAATTCACAAATGTTCAGTTTTTACATAAAAACGATGATCCTTCAAATCCCTAAAACTGTAGTCCTATTACTTTAAACAAATATCACTTCAAAACCTTCTGTCTCATCGCTACTGTCATAGCAGCCATATTGTTCATCATCTTATTCCTCGTCGACTTATTTCTTCATGGAGTTTGTTTTGTCTTAAACATACTGATGACTGTGGCAGACGATCACCGCTCTCTTTAGTCTATTAAGAATGGTGTTCCTGAGGACTCTGTTCTTTCATCCTATCTATTCCTCCTATCCTACCATGATCTTCTAAACCAAACTTTCGGTCCTTTTCACTCGTATACTGATGATATCAGGCTGAATTTTTCACGTCTTGTTATTGACACTGAACCCTTCAGGAATTAAACAATTCACGCACGGAAGCCACATAACGCCTGACTTCTAATTTCTCTAGAACAAACTTAATTTTATTTAATGCTTCAAACCTTTATTCCTCTATTTATCAACTGGGCACAATCATCTATGTACATAACTATAACCTCTTCCCAAACTTCACAATAATCTCTACTTTTACATTGCATTTCCTTGTTTTGTCATTAGTTAATAATCTAAAGTGAAAATATCACGATGCATCTCTTGTCAAAAACAGTTCTTATAACGTTAGGCAATATGAGTTACCTCCACTTTTAGATATGAGGGAACAAACATGTTGTCCCTCTGCTTTGACTGGCTGTTTCGGTCTTTCTCTCATCGCCAAAATGTTGCCTATCTCGCTATCTATCTTTAACCTCTTCTCATCATGATAACTGCGTATCTCCACTTGTTCCTCATCATTCACCTATAGATTTCTTCCTTCATCCTGTGTTTACTCCCCAACAAAATCCACTGAATTTGTGAGAATCTATGACACACTTGTAGCAATGTTGTTTGGACAATAACCAAGTACAAATAACGATTTCTCCCTTGATCACTCATTTGTGGAAGATCACAGTAACACGCCTCGAGGGAAGGTAAATATCTCACCAACACTATTCAGAATTTCTCTACCTGGGTCCGCCACCATTTTAGCTCCAGTTGGTTATTTCACTGGACTATGAAAATAATATTAGTTTTATTGGTGTGGCTGGGCATTTCCTGCTCTACCTTTATATCTCCTGTCTTTCAACAAGGTGAAGCTGTATTGTTGCTTTTATTTTAACCATTACTAGGGGAGAGAGAGAGAGAGAGAGAGAGAGAGAGAGAGAGAGAGAGAGAGAGAGAGAGAGAGAGAGAGAGAGAGAGAGAGAGAGAGAGAGAGAGAATATACAGATAAATACAGACAGACGAACATAGAAAGGCAAACAACACAAGAATATAACAATATGAAATACGATATTTACATAAGCAACTAAGTTCCTCTCACCAGCGTTACTCATTCTTTCTTTCTTTTTCATTTCATTGTTGTTGCTTCTTCTCTTACTCGTCCCACATACAAGCAGAATTATTCCCCATAACAGAAATTACAACTCTCTCACATTGCCTTCTGACTCTCCATTTGATTGGGCTCATCTTTGTTTAGATCATTACATGGTACCTCGTTTTTTAAAATTTTTTTATTCTTTTGGTGCATCTCTTTGTCTGTTTATTTGTATCTGTTTAAGTTTGTATTTTCACTATTGCGTCTCTCTCTCTCTCTCTCTCTCTCTCTCTCTCTCTCTCTCTCTCTCTCTCTCTCTCTCTCTCTGCGTCGCCCTTCATGAGACCATTTTTTTTTCTGAGTGCACGTCGAAATTTGGTTCGTGTCTAAAATTATCTGCACTACTCGAGGCATCATGTTGCTCTCCCTGCAAGGCAATAACACCCGACACATTACTTTCGCCTGCTGTCGTGAGGGAATAGAGAGCCTCATCATATTCTCCTCCGTTTATTTCCTCCTGGTATCACCTAAGAAGGGAGTTTTGGTACAGTTTTCTGTTTATTTTTCTCTCTTTGTCTTTCTATTCTTTTTTGCGAATATGTATTTCTTGATCACTATTATCACTATTACTATTTTTTTATTTGTTTCCCTATATATTTGGTTTTAGTCTGCCTCGACCTATTTTTCGTCTTTGTTTCTTTTTTGACTGTCTCCATCTGGCTATCTCTCGGTCTCTGTAGATGTCTCCCTTTTCAATATTCTCTCTCTCTCTCTCTCTCTCTCTCTCTCTCTCTCTCTCTCTCTCTCTCTCTCTCTCTCTCTCTCTCTCAGCTCCCTCTGTTGTTCCCTCTTGTTCATTCTGTTGCAATGGCGACGGAAGGAAGAAATTACACTAACATGTCAGTCTAATTTCCGAAAGTAATAAAGTCGCTTACAGCCGTCCTTGCGACCCGTTAATTGATATTTTGTGCTAAGAGTGGAATTAATTATTGTTATTAGCGAAGCGGCGGCAGCAGCAGCGCTAGATTTGCTGGTGGTGGTGGTGGTGGTGGTGGTGATGGGGGGTGGTTATGGGGGTGATGATGGTGGATGGTGGTAGTGGGGGTGGTGGTTTAAGTGATGGTGGATGTTGTTAACTGTAATCATGATAATTATAGTCGTACAAATAATAAAAAAAGATGACGGAAATAATGTAAACACCTCCTTTATTCTCTTTTGTATTAACCCTTTCACTTCTTTGATGCATTTTCATGTCTTTTCAGATCATCCACCTTATTCTTCTTTGTATTAATCCCTTCAGTACTATGATGCATTTTCATATCTATTGTTCTCATCATTTGAGAATTTTATACAGCTTCAGAAACCTTTGTGGGGATTAGAATGGTGAAGACTCTGGCCATTGATCTTCTGACCTCCAGAGACCTTTCCTAATTCCAATAAAATCATCTATTCGTTTCCAAAACTGAAGGTAAAAATGCTTCCCAGTACTGACGGGGTTAAAAGCGAACACATGTAAGATATTCGTGAAAGGTGGCTTGTTGCCCTTCTTGGCGGATGAGAGGGAGCAGATGCCCACGTCAGCTGTCACCTCCTGCCGGTCCTCACCACACCGTCATGGGTTCATACACACACACTGACTCCGGAAGGCACACATGACGCGCCCAATTTTAACACTTTAGTCCTTCAAAGTGACTTGAGTTCATGAAGCACCAAGAGGGGCGAACTTAATAATCTGGAGACTCGGTTAAGTCTGCTGCTGCTGCTGCTGCTGCTCCCCACACCCAGACAATATACGGATGAAGTGTGGCGTAAAGTGGGAACAGTGATGAGGGGAACGAGAAGCGCGGCATCCCGGACCTTGCTTCTCATATGAGGTGCAATCTTTTATTGCTGTAGGTAACATTTGTTGCAAGCCGCTTATGAACACATTTTGCAGTACAAACGAAAAAAACGAGATACATTAACACACGCACACACACACACACACACACACACACACACACACACACACACACACACGCACACACACACACACACAAAGAAAGGGTTTTCCATTGTGATGTTTACTTTACTCAATAGGTAACGCTTTCACGTTAAACACCTGCTGCTCTTACCAGACTAAGAGAAACAAGCCTGGGTTCAAAAGTAAACAGAAAAGACCCACACCGTAAAGAACGAGGAAAAAATTACGAGTTGGAATATTTACATTTGGATGGAACATTTACGAAGGTGACTATAAAAGACTGGTACCACACGTAGTCTTCACCAGCAGTCTTCAAACCATGCAAAGTAAAACGCCTTTTGATCACTTGAATTACCGCTTGTTTGCCGATAATCTCTTCTAGGAAGCGTCAGAGACTATAAAGACTGAAGATGGTAGTTTGAGTAGTATCAGAGCTCACATCTTCCTTTTTCTAATGTTCTGTCATTGTTCTGGTTGAAAAAAAAAGCCGAAACACATGAATGCATCAATAAAGGGGAAGTAACGCTTAAGCGAATTAATAGTGTCAGTGATGGTCAGTGGCTGCCGCGCTGACCCATCCATACACCTGTCGCTGTGATGTGTGAATGCAGCCCCGGAAGCAGCTCACCCTACTACCATGGATGCAGCTCTTCCACTCATTACTTCCTTAATGCAGAGGAAACAATCTTTACTTATTTATGTACTGGTGGAGAAAGGGTAGGAAAGTTCGATGGAGTCTTGAATTGCTGAGTGTTTGTCCTTCCTTTCTGTTTAATTCATAAGCGACTTACGTTGACAGTAGGATGAAGTGATAAGGATGACATGCACTTGAAGTTATGGATTCTAATCCCCCCACAGATTTGAGAGTGAATATACAGCTTATCACAGAACCACCTCGCATCTCAGCTTTCTACCCTATCTCTATTTTATTTGAAAGCTGCATTCAGTTTACATGGCATATATCATTTTTTTCTCTTTCTGAAGGAACTATTTACATTTCCATCCACCTGTGAAAGCCGCTCAGTAGAAACGGTGCACCTTCAACACTATTCAAAGCAGTATATTCTCTTTCACAGAGAAGCCTACGCTGAATGGGAGTCCCCTTCTTAAAACAATCGTTGATACTTTCTACAGTTCCACACACAATATTACCTCAGCTTCAAAGTGAGTAGTAGTACCTTTTGTTGACAATAAGCGGCATCAACCAACCTCAGGTGCTTAAAATAGACATCCATGACAGCCTCCTCTATATATTTTCCTGCTTCCAAGCGCAAACACACACACACGCACAAACACAAACACACACACACACAAATCTGACTAGCAGTTCCCGCCACTTCCTCCTCGTCATAAAGAATACACAACACTCATTGTACCTTTGCCGTCCGTTTGATGTGTGAACGCTCGCTTGAAAGACAAAACAGTTATTGGCCGAGGTTTTTAAATATTGCCCACAGTTTGAATGATCCTTTGGGTGCGTGTCGTGACGGTGTTCAGCTCTTCAGTCGCCTTCCAACAGTTGATATTACGAACAGGTTTGTTCTGTACACAATCCAAAGACTGCGCAGTTGATGGCATCGCTGGCACGACCATTATCCCAGCAGGGCCTGCACTGGGGTGAGGGGGCGGACAGAAGAGCTGATTTACGACATTAATTTGAGACTCAATAAACGTATCTTCACTCGGGTGAAATGATTTAGGACGGCATTATATAACTTTGAAGTAATGTCTTTAAAGTATAATCTCTTCAACATATTTGTTTAATTTTCTTTTCTTCAATCTAAAGTTATTCCCTCCATATCAAGAAGACAAAAAGTAAATACCATGTGGTGGTGCCCTTTTCTTCCAATGGATATCAGAAAAAAAAATCTAGTGTATAAAATTTCGTGACTTCGAAAGTAATATGGATATAATGTTTGTGGAATGACCATATATATATATATATATATATATATATATATATATATATATATATATATATATATATATATATATATATATATATATATATATATATATAAACGATACCTAAATCTCGAGTTAAAAAGAAAACATAAGCAATTTCCTTAAAATAAGAGAAACGACTTTTTAGAGAGCGTGGCATTTCAACAACAGTTCATTTATATTCCAATTTCACCCTTGTTGTCCCATCGATTGTGAAAATACACATGAATTCAAGTAATGTCGGATAAATACTATTCGCTGCAGAACAGGAAAAGTATTAACCTAATTTACATGTATGTGCACCAGCTGGAAACAGTGATCCAGCCTGACACTGTTTACTTAACCGAAGAATTCGCTATGAACCCTTACTATTATTATTTCATTTCACAGTAAAGGGCGGTAGGAACTCACTACTGAACGTAATTTTGTTTTTCTTCTACTATCGCTGGAACCAAGAAAAAGCCGCGTCCACAAAGGTTAGTGTCCCCGGTAGTTGACTTGTCCGCTCCTGTCTCCTGTTGACAAGTACGGCTCAACTTATTCACGTTCCTTTATTCCTCGCGGGCTGGTAAGCAGATTATAGCAGCGCCATGGGTAGCCAGGGTCAGAGGGAGGCAAGAGTCTCACTTTTCCAGTCCCTGTTGTCGAGTGAATGTGGCAGGAAACCGAACACTGAGCAACGAACATGTCGGGTAGTCTCACTCACTTTTGGTGTGTGTGTGTGTGTGTGTGTGTGTGTGTGTGTGTGTGTGTGTGTGTGTGTGTGTGTGTGTGTGTGTGTGTTCATGCAGCTGCCATCATCCTGGCCATTACGCAGCCCTCTCACAGCAGCGAGTTCTCGATAACTTCAATGATTTCGTTAATTAAACACCATGCTAGTCTTTCCTTGCTGTGTTATGACGGATAATAAACATAATTCACTGTCTACACCAACCAGTAATTTTGCTTAGATAATCCTCCAGTAAATTGGCTTCATTACCGTGATTTATTCTGTGCTTATGCTAGCGTTAGCCATACACTGAGTTGTGCTGCCATTATCCTCTGTATCCAAATCATATTCTGAGAAAAGAATGGACGACACGAGACACACCGACAGTTTATGCCTCGCTCGCATAATTCCAATAATGAACAATGAAAGTGAAGAAATATTTCATTGACGCCAAACATCTGATATGTGTAACTTTTGCATACGTACCTATTCATTTATTTATTTATTACATAATTGAGTCTTAGTTGTAATGTCACGTCTTCTAATCTTTAACTTCCTTCAGTACGCAATTTCATTTTATTCTGCTTACTATTTGTCAATTATATACATGTTAAGAAACTCATGTGGGGATTTAACTGGTACAAACTCTCGTCATTAATTTTCTGATCTCCACAGACCCTTCCTAATGTCACTAAAAACGTTTCATCACTCCCAAAACTCATGGTAAAAATGTATCCCAGTACAGAAGATGTTAGGCATCACATCTTAATCAAATTTATGTATACTGTTTGCACACAAAATTTAGTATGGTAATGCATTTAGTTTACTAATTGGTCTATTTAAAAAGAACTATAAAAGGTTATATTTACCTACTTTTATGTAAGGATAACATGGCATGAAGGTTTTTGGCTTAGACATGTGTGTGTGTGTGTGTGTGTGTGTGTGTGTGTGTGTGTGTGTGTGTGCGTGCTTTGAACACCAAATTTATCAGACATACAGTAATCTAGTACAATAATGTTAACCATTTTGACAAACTACCATTTTATTTTTCACGAATAGCTGAGTAAGGAACGCCGCTCTGGCCTCATTCAAGTGATTCCAATACTTCAGCATGCAATGCCATACACTGCACTAACTGATACATCCATTGAGTTTCGACTGATGCTGGTATTTTTTCTGGAAGAGGAGGGAGCTAGCAAAGGGCAAGAAAGGTAATGAAAAAAAACCCCATTAATTTGGCAGTTCCCCGAATGACTCTTCGTTACTCTAAATAAATCATCTGAGCTTTGAATCATTTGTAGCTTCCCAAGTTACAACGTGAAAGAAACGCTCTTTTGTTGCATGTTATAGTTGAGTGGCTTTTAAAACTTTTGAATGCCTTTGTTGATTTCATGTGGCCCCTAAACTTTTGAATATTTGTTGATCTGATAGATGAGAGGCATTCCGAAGTTTTCAGCGCTTATCTTATTCTATTTTCCTATAAACCGTTCGAAAAGAAGCATGGAAGTGAAAAATCTGAACAATACACGGTATACATATTAGTGCTCAATAAAGCTCCTTCACTAAAGCAAGTGCTTAAAAAGTGCATTCAGCACACATAAGAGAAAATGAATCAAGATGAAAAGTAAAATGAATCTTGGAATAGTATTGTAAAACCCGGCAAACTTCAACACTGTCTGCAAGGGAAAACAAGAGTGGCGCTTAATTGTTAATTGTTTGCGAGAAGGAAGAAAACATTTAAAACAATACGTCCTCCTCGGGGCGGAACGTAATTACATGGCATTCAGACGCTCCACACACACACACACACACACACACAGAGAGAGAGAGAGAGAGAGAGAGAGAGAGAGAGAGAGAGAGAGAGAGAGAGAGAGATGAGAGAGAAGAGAGAGAGAGAGAGAGAGAGAGAGAGAGAGAGAGAGAGAGAGAGAGAGAGAGAGAGAGCAAAAAGAAAGAAAAAAATAAATACATCACAAAGAAGTCAACGCCAGAAGGAAGCAGGCCAGCAGACATTAGCAGCATACCCACATCTCGCTGCCGTGACACCAGAGCGCCCCAACAAACACCACTTTACAACCACCATTACCTAAACTACAGCCACTATACCGCAGCCACCATTACCATTACAACTTTAGGGCTCACCTGCTGGGATGATGGCGAAGGCGCACGGAACAGCCTGCTCCCCGATGCTGTTGAAGGCCCAGCAGAGCAACGTGCCGTAGTCCAGGTGGCTCTTGGGCGCGTAGCTAGCAACCGACACCAGCTCCTGAGGGACGGAAAGGTGCGGGATGAAGCGCCAGCTGGAGATGATGCGTAGAAGGGCGAGTGAGTGGGAAGAAGTGAAGGAGGGAAAGACGGAGGGAGGGAGGGAGGGAAGGAGGGTATAGTATAGTATGGATGGAGGTATGAAAGGGTAAACATGTGAGTCAATACTTACGTGTGTGTGTGTGTGTGTGTGTGTGTGTGTGTGTGTGTGTGTGTGTGTGTGTAAGAAGCTATGAATAGATCGTACAAACAAGTAAATGAAATGCAAACAATAATGTAAACAAGTCCAAATAGATACAAACAGGTGTGAAAAATTATTACACTATTGAATATAGGAATGACCTTAATTTCTTACTGTTTGTATTAAGAAACTAGAGATAGACGATCAAACAAACAAAAAACAAACAGTAATGTAAAGACGTCCAAGAAGAGGTGTGTGTGTGTGTGTGTGTGTGGTTGTGGGTGGGTGGTTGTGGGTGTGGGTGTGTTTAAGAAAAAGATATGATGCTTAAAGAATGCTCCCCCCACCAAAAAAAAAAAAAAAAAAGAAAAAAAGAACGGACCTGGGCTCTCTTATCTCAAAACCAATCAATACTCCAATAAATAAGAGGAGTGCACGTATAAACATTCGTTGTGTCAATAAAGAAAAATGTGAACGTCGCATATGTTGTTCAGTGGTAAAAGTGGAGATAGATAGATAGATAGATAGATAGAAAGATAGATAAAGAGAGAGAGAGAGAGAGAGAGAGAGAGAGAGAGAGAGAGAGAGAGAGAGAGAGAGAGAGAGAGAGAGAGAGAGAGAGAGGCGGCTCATTCCCCCTGTGGTAGCGGGAGTTGAATGGACGACTTAATCAATATGAATCGTAAGTCTCTTAACAGAGGGAAGTTCCTGAAGTGAAGACGGAGTGGTGCAAGAGGGAGCCGCACCAAAAAGCGACGAGGAAAGATGGAGAAGAGGAGGACAGCTGGAAAAGAACAGGCGACGGAAACAAGACACATGGAAGGGATCACGGAGGAGATGGAAACAAAAGACAAAGCACAGAACATGAAGGGGAATAATAATAAAAAAAGTACACTGGAGGGAAAGACACACGACATGAGAAATGGAGAAACATGTAAGGCAGGATGACGGGAGAAGGTGCAGTACCTTGGTGGAAATGAGAATATATGGACTGAACCAAACGAGGCAAGATGATAAAATTTTGCGCACGGGTCAAAGTAAATGATCACGAAGAAAAGAAAGAAAAACGGGAACACATGCGATGGTAGTAAAAAGGATAATTTGTTTTAGAAACGGTGAGCAAATGTTATAGGTAAACGATTTCAGGCAGGCTATTAATCATCATAAACTAAGGAAACTGTGCATACTGTAAATACTGGAGTAAAGATAAAAAATAAAAGATCAAGGAGCTTTACTGAATATGACAGGTTTCCTATAACGTGGTGCAATAAGCAAAACCAAAGGAAAGTTAGAATGTGGTATTTAGCAGTGTGTGATATGAATTTCTGCATTGGATTCAGTTTCTTTACATTTTACGCAATTTGAATTATAAATGTGAAGACTAATTCATTTATCGAATTCTCTGTATCCTTTACATTCTCATTACATTATTCTATAATTTTCAATATTAACAGTAAAACCTATTATATTCATCTCATCTCATCAGTAATGCACATCATCATCAAAAGTAGTGCATTTTGATACTTTATTTATCCCATTATTTATATTCCTTGCATTTGTCTTACATAGTTTTGACTTTTTCAATATGAACAATGAAAGCTTAACCTTTACAGAAGGATTATTTCACGAAGAAACAAAACGTCTTTTTTCTCGATGGAGGGAGTTCTTGTACATTCTCTGTCCGGCAGATATGAGTATGAGGACATCACTTTGTGTTTGAGGGAAAGGCGGTGGCTTGAGTCCTCAGCCAGTGCGTGAATCACCAGCATCCTCACCGTACTAGCGGTAGGGTGTGTGTGTGCAGGTGATGATGAGCTCCAACAATGATGTTTTCAAGAAAATACAAGTCACCAGCAATGGTTTTAGCGCAGTGGTTCTCAAACTTTTACGCCCCCTTGGCCAACAGGTGGATTCCTAGCGTCCCCCTCACACACACAGGCGAACACAAACTTTATATATATATATATATATATATATATATATATATATATATATATATATATATATATATAT
>CM035196.1:26753235-26763292 GCA_020233015.1 Callinectes sapidus
ATCTTTACCTGAAATGCTGTAGGGTTCAAGTGACCAGCCGTGTATCAAGGTTTATGTAAGGGGAGTCACCACCCAACACCCGCGGCACCATCTTGGATTCTTATTTCATCGGTCATTTTAAGCCATATCTGTCAATCATTACAGGCTCATCTTGCCACAGTATGCAGCAATGGTATTAAGCTTTCATATGAGCCATTCAGACATAGCTTTCGTGGTCAAGTTTAAGTTTAATGAAGGTGGGAGTGAGATAGGAGGGGGGACCGTACCCCACCACGGGGCCCCCGCCAGCCGGCTCATTTATCAGAATATTTTTTTCGTTTCTGGACTGTTTATTTGGGATCAATAGTCAAATTTAACGCCTTCTATGAATACTGCGGTGAGTTTCAAGTCATTTCCGTGCGTGTAAGGGGTGGAGAATAGCTGTGGTTGGCGTTATTAGGTTGGTAAATAAGAGGGGATTTTTGCACTAAATTTCTTGGAACGCCCAATGCCCTTTTTTATTTAAGGCTGTATCAAGTTGTTATTATTTGCAAAAGGTAGTCCATATACAATGATGTTTTATGCCTAAATTTCAGTGAAATGAGTGGAGAGGAACAGTGTTATTTAGCGGTGTCAAAGTTACATTAATAACTTATTTATCAGCCTGTCAATAGTTTATTTCTGCCTCTAACTCACTCTAAAGTGTTTAAAATAATTAAGAATAACTAATCAATTGTTTTGAAATGGGTTTTGGTTCCTTTGAAGTGGTATTTAATGGATATTTAACAAGTGTTAAAAAGGGTCATATTTTACAAAACACGTTTTTTTTCCCGTAGAATTTCTTTAGAATTACTGTTGTTAGGAGTGTGTTTATACTTTGGGAATTAGTTATCCTATTTATCACGTCGGAACAGATACATTAGTTTCATCTGACATCGTTTTATCGAGGGGTCATTTTTAAAATGGTTTACGCTACGTAAATATAGTGACGTCATCAGCCGTGACGTCATCAGCTGTGACGTCATAGGGCGGTCGCCTCCCTGCCCCCCTGCCTGCCTGACTTATATGCCATATCTAGCATGAGTTACTGTATGTGTACCGTGTGTGTGTGTGTGTGTGTGTGTGTGTGTGTGTGTGTGTGTGTGTGTGTGTGTGTGTGTGTGTGTGTGTGTGTGTGTGCGTGTGTGTGTGTGTGGTGCTGTAGTACTGTTATATTGGCTCTCCATATCTAGCATTGTGAAGTTATTTTTTCAGGTATTTCGAGGCGTGTGTGTGTGTGTGTGTGTGTGTGTGTGTGTGTGTGTGTGTGTGTGTGTGTGTGTGTGTGTGTGTGTGTGTGTGTGTGTGTGTGTGTGTGTGCTTAATCAATAGGCAGGGGATAGATAATAGGTAGAAATCTCTCGGTATATTTGTTTGCTACAGGACCTGCCACATACAGATGTGATATCTTGTTGCAGCATCTTCTTCCCTTCATTTCTTGTGTTGTAACCGAATGAAGTGAATATATTTAACTGCTGAACAATATTAATTTGCGTCTCCTCTCTCCCCAGCGCCTCCACCGCTGCTGCTATTCTCAGTGACTAGACAGCTGATGGATGACCATTGGTGCTGCTCCACGCGGCACACGGAGCTGGTGGCCATCCAAGTGAGCCGGGAGCACACCCAGCACCGTGAGGAGGCCACCGTTTTGCTGCACACTGACGAGAGCAGCACAGTCACCATCCGCCCAGCCTGACAGTGGTGGTGGCTTGCTGCTCACCTACCGCAAGACTAGCAGGGCTGCTCTACTTGTCCGCCACCATGTAGGCTGCTGCTCTCCTCCACCCCGCTGACCATCCCTTATTACTGAGGGTGCTGTGCTCCTTCCTGGCCGCACCTCCACCCACCCACCTGAAGCGCAGCCATTGTCGCCACAGCGCCATGACGAAACGCCTGCTTTACTCTCACCACCATTGTCTAGCAATAGCAGTCATGTATATTGTATAATAATATGTATGTATTTGCTCCACACAATAAACCTTTAAATAATAATATCTCGCTCGATCTTTCTTTAGGGTGTTCCCTGCAAACTTTCCTTTAGTGGCTGCCTCCCAATATCATGTTTCTTGAATGGTGAAGTAAAAGTAAAAAAAAAAAAAAAAAAAAAAGATAGTGGACAAGAATATTTCTATAGGAGATAGCGATGTCTTTACTACAAAATGAAGTCAATAACGACACCCTAACATCACTCTCTGCGTTGGTGGAGGATACCGTTTGTCGTTAATTAACAGCGACAGACGCCTGGTGGTGTCGATACCGCGTTGTTAAAGTTTAGTGACAGCATATATATATATATATATATATATATATATATATATATATATATATATATATATATATATATATATATATATATATATATATGTATATATATATTCTTTTTTTTTCAAATTGAAAACACAGGCTCAAAAGTGGTAGTCCGTGGAGAAGGATAAACAAAAACAACCTGTCAGGTCATGTTTTATGTCATTTAGGTTTTGTAAAAACAAACTTAAATATTAGCTGCTTCTGATGCTACCCTACCGCCCCCCAAGATCGTTTCACCGCCCCCAGGGGGGCGGTACCGCCCACTTTGAGAACCACTGTTTTAGCGTCATGGGGGACACATCTAGTTAGCTCGCTTCAAGTACACATCCGAGGAGCGAGTATACTGGTGTGGTTCACATCAATGATTTGTATATTTACAGCATCATCACACTTTCCGTTTTGAGATCTACGTGAACCAGTCAGTCCCTTTGCCAGCATTCACACACAGCGATAGCAACACCTGCATCACCTGCTCACCACTACATCACCACAGCAAGTCATGAATAAGATGAGAGACTCCCTGATCACTCCCTTCACGACGGCCGTTCCACTAGGCCTTTGCAGCATGGAGAGTGAGTACGCCTCGTCCAGTAATAAAAAATGTATCCTTACAATGACCTAAACGTAGTAATTCATCAAGCTTGCGTAGAGGCACACGTGGTTGGCAGTATCCGGGTCTATCCAGGCCAAGCTTAAGAATTCCTTTTTATATTATAGAAATCTTCACCAGTGCCAATGGGGGAGGATGGGCGGATATGCATAAGAGGATGGGACAGGGATTTTGATGAAGGCGTCGGCATGAGATTCTTTCTTCGGTAGTGAAAGGGAACTAGAGAAAGATATCTACTATGAGGAAAAAGGAGCAAGGATGCAAACAACGGCTTCGAAAGATGTAATAAGGGAAACTAGCTGGTTTTCTTCAGCTCTTTCGCCTTCGATCTGCTCCTACGATTCCTCAGTGGTGTCGAGGTTCATCGAAGACACAGTTGTGGAGTTCAAGGCGTAACGTAATTCTGTTCAATTAAATAAGTATTTACGTCAGAGCAGCCATGTTGGCCTTTTCTGCAGCATCCTCATACAGCACATTTCTTCTTTCTTACACTAAGATCGGCAGTTACTTATTTATCCTTTGCCAAAAATTACTTAAAGGTTGTCGATCTCGTCGTCTGTTCCAATCATGAGGTTATAACATTATTTTTGGTTGTGGTTTTGTAAAATGATGACTTGTGGTTTTGTTTTGCCTTCTGGGGAACTTCTGTCGTTCCTTTGCTACGGAAGTCCTCTCCCACTGAGCAGCTAGGAGGACAGTTCATGCAGCTACAATACTTACTTGAATCTTTGGTACTCACGGTGAATAGTAAAAATTCTAGGAACACCTTCAATAGCTCCATCATAAAATTTAAACAACACACGTAAACCATGAAACACGGTGACTCTGGAGGAAGTTAGGTTGATGAGACGGCGCCATACATTGTGTAAGTATTAGTCTAAGTAACATAAAATAACTATGTTTCGCACATGTAAACACACACACACACACACACACACATACACACACACAATGCACGCACGCACACGCGCGCGCGCCTTGGATTACGTTTCAATCAGTCAGCAACATCTCTAAACATAAGGGGATATAATTTTTCTGAAAACTCGCAATTCTATGCATGGTTCCCTTTGGTTCAAGGGAATCCCTACCAGATTTGTGCAAGGCTCGTCGCATAGCCTCCAGTAATTACTCAAATTTTATGAAGATTACAAGGGTTAGATATCCACTAATTAGCCAATATCCCGAGGAACTTCATCGTATATCAAATTCTATCACTAATTTGGAAACTTGCTGATTGTGAGAGCAGCGACAAAGGCTTAAATGATAATGCGACCATGATCACCTTAACTAAGATATTGAAAGGTTGAACTATCTTAGCGCTTCATTTCCTAAGCTTATTGTAATTTTCAGCCGAAGGGATCGTGAGGGAGGAAGATTTCGATCTAAAGAGAGACCCTGGGGTGGGGTTCCAAAGATAGGAAACAAGAGAATGATAAGCTGGACACTAGGAATGAAAAAGAGACGCGAGGCATACTAGATTGATAAAGTGTCAGATCTGTGTGTGTGTGTGTGAGAGAGAGAGAGAGAGAGAGAGAGAGAGAGAGAGAGAGAGAGAGAGAGAGAGAGAGAGAGAGAGAGAGAGAGAGAGAGAAAATCCGGAAGTGTCAAATAAACCGAAGATGAAGAAGGTTAGCATGACGTAAGCAGGTTGGGAGTGAGGTCCAGTCAGGTGAGAGTTCATGGATCCAATGCTTGCCACATTGACTTACGTACACACAGCAGATGTGTATAAAGTGAGAGAGAGAGAGAGAGAGAGAGAGAGAGAGAGAGAGAGAGAGAGAGAGAGAGAGAGAGAGAGAGAGAGAGAGAGAGAGAGCACACGTACATTAAGGAGGAGCTAAATTAAAGTGACGGATTTCTGAATATTTAATGAACACGGACGCACTGGAATACTCCCCAATTACTCGTCTCTCAATGACATAATGACAAGAGTCTTCATTTCACTACAGCTTTATTAACCTATTTTTTTCCTTCCCCCCGCTTCCCCCCCCCTTTTTTTTCTTGTGTAGTATAGACCAAGCTCGCTTTTGGAACTATTCAGTGATCCGAATCCCGTTTATATACATACCACTCCCTTTTCAAGTCTACCTTACTCTTTCCCGTCTCCTCCCATAATCACCATCATCATTATCATCATCGTTTTCATCATCCGCACTATCCACTACACGTGCCAGCCTTTACACATGAAGAAATTCGAAAGCCTTTGTTTGTGTCTCGTACCCAAAATCCGTCCATTCTCTCTCTCTGTACCTTTCGCATCTTATTTCAGCTTCATTTAAATCCAACCCATTTGCATCCGTACGACATTTCTAAGCTTCACATTCTCTCTCTCTCTCTCTCTCTCTCTCTCTCTCTCTCTCTCCATCCAGATCAGCGGTATTTTCAAGTCAGTTTCATTTTTACTCCTTTCCGTCCTGGGCAGGAGCCACAATAGGAGCCAGGCTCGTCTTTCACTTACGTCTCCCTCCTCTTTCCAACTCCGTCACTCCTTTCCTCTTTCTCCTCCCACCTCACCTTCCGTGCCTCGATTAATCATGTCCCTCGCCTCTTCCCGCGTCACTCACTCTCCCTCACCCTCATTTTATCGTCTTTCACGCTATTCCTGAGCCTTCAATTTATCACTCCCCCAGTAATCCTCCCGCTGCCGCCGGTGCTGCCTCCTCCTGAACGCTAAATGGGGTGGCAGTATGAAGGATTAGAGCGCACTGTCTTAAAACTAGTATTTGTGGCGAGATTTATTACGACATTTGACTCGGTTGCGGTACCCGAGGGAAAAGAGTGAGTGCTGAAGTTGTAAGGGCTGTTAAAAAATAGATAAATACGGAGGGTTGAAAAAATTTGTGCATAGTTTCTGTAATTGTTCACACACACACACACACACACACACACACACACACGCACACGTCTAATCAAGAAAATCATCAGTGTTACATTTTCCTAGGCTCGTATTGGCACAGCGCATCTCGCATGCCGTGTGTCTGACGTCAAAGTTTATGTAGCGAAAAATTGAAACCCATGGTGAAGAAAAAGCACCGTAATGCAGCTGAATACCTCAACTATTTTTAAACGAAAAGAGGAAAATCATACAGCACGGTGCCTTACGAGCAAGGCAGGTTAATTACAGGTGTGGGAAAGAATGAGAGGACCTGCTGCCGCTGGGAGACGAGATGTGAAAGGCAGGTCAGTACGCTGGCCGCCGGGCTCGTCCCCACCACTTATTTTTTTCTTTTCGTTTCTTTGATGTTGAGAGAATGCAGGTTTAAGAAGGAAGGAGTACTCGTGGAGTGCTTAGGTCGACTAGACACGGTAACTCGAGAGTCTTGCAGTTTTGACGTCCTTGAGATCACAGCGATACTGGCAACGTTTTTTTATTTTTATTATTATTATTTTACGGTAATATAGGAACGTATCTATCTACACACACACACACACACACACACACACGCACACACGAACACTTATTTATGTATTTATCTAGTAATTTGATAATTATTTTAAAAGTTTACTTATTTTCAGCGATACAGTGCAGTGTTGACATTTTTCATAAATGGTCGCACATCATAATTTCATTTTTAATAAAGACCTGGTGTAAGAAAAACTGGAGATTAAAAAATACTTTACGTCAAAGAGAAGGGGTCAATATGAAATCTGCAAACCTCATCTTTTAATATGAAAACAATGTGGAAGATTTTTGGAAGAAATTTTGTCACCGGTGAATTAGATGACTTATGCGGTAATGTTAAGTTCTTAGGTGAGCCAAAGAGATCCACTTTACACAGGTAAGGCGGTGAGGCTTCCAAATAACTACGTAAAAATAATGTGAGCCGCAGGAAACAATAATTGCTATACTACAAGTGAATAGCCATGGACATGAAACACACACACACACACACACACACACCCAGATTATAATATATATTATATATATATATATATATATTATTATATACATATATATATATATATATATCTATATATATATATTATATATATATATAATATACACCACACACACACACACACACACACACACACAGAAAGTGATGCGATAATGCATACAAATAAACAGTCACTGTGACATGATAGTGGAATAAAGTGACCTATTACAGCGACATGTTGATGAAGTAAAGTAAACAAAAAAAGAAAAAGAAAAACAGAACAAGTTATTTCCGTACCAGAGCAAATGGAGCAAGTAATGAGGTCACGAGATGTATTGCAGTGTAGGGACGCGCGTCGAGGACAATATCCAAGAAAATTTTGTACTATGTTTTCCATTGAGTAGTGAGAAAGCACCGGTGACTAGAAAAGGTTTTTATTCCATTAAGCAGAACGAGTGGCTTTGTGTGTTCACTAATACGGCGAAGCGCTTAGTGTAGGTTGAAATAGAAGGCAAAACAATATGAAAGGGAAAGCGCTTCCAAACCGTCTGTGAATAAGCCTGTGATTTTCTATAGCAGTCCTTAGAAGAAAGAGTTCATTGATGTCATGATATGCTTCACGTAGAGCCAGTATTATCCTACGCGGGAGTATTTGTGAGGTCATCAAGGAGCCTGCGTGAACTGTTCCCTATAGGACGTAGTACATGGAAGCGTTATGACGACTGAACACTGTCACCCGGTAAGCCGCCACTCGATAAAAGTAATGCATCGTCGTTCAGTGCATTTATTTACCGTTTTCTTTGTGGAGGAGAGAGTGCAACACTGGAAAAGTGAATTGTTTTTAGCCGGAAATTTTGCAATAAAATTGTGCCATTGTTATGAAGGGCTTATGTTATGTGCCATAGCAGCATTCCAGTTAGTTAATCTGTTGAAACCAGGCCGCTATTAAGAGCTTTCAAAGAGGAAATATAATGACGATCATTATATGCATATGAATTAGTTTTAGTTATCTTATCTAACACTGATGATGTAATTTCAAATATATTCTTAATAATTCTCTTTAATTAGGCCTTTAATAACAGTGCTAGACTATATTCCGTTATTTTACCACACAGTCACTCCGGCCGTGGCGGAACTCTGGGGTGTGACCTGCATGTGAACGAGACCCATTACTGCTCTTGCCATCCTTTACAAAGAATGTGTAGTATTTGTGGAATTTTGTTCACAACTCAACACAAAATATTAACTTGAGGATGACGGTCGTCACGTCTAATAACACAACTCTAATTTTTCTGAAGTTGATCTGCTTACGTCTAGGAGAAGTGTCTTGCTTTACAAATAATAAATAAAAATGCTTATTATGAAATATAGCTCCCACTATAATAGTTCTTGGAATTTTCGGAACAATTTGAATATAACATTTCTTCTTGTTTGTAGGACAGATGAGTTTACAACATAGCAAACAAGTAGGACATACTCCACAAGAAGAAGAATCACACGCAGTTTATACCTTGACCTTTACCGCAAAAATATACAATGCACATCATGGCATCGCAGTGGATCTCACAAACACAATGCAGGTTGTCTGGCAGGCATAGGCGAGTGGCGCATGCCTCTCTGTAAGTCATGACTGCAGCTGAAGTGTGCTTTCGATTCTGGCTGAAGGTAGCTTCTCGGTAAGAGGGATTGCGCAGTCATAATTCTTGCCGGAGTCAGAGGAATCGTTGTTGTAGCACTGGAACTCAATCACTACTGAGAAATGTCTGTCTTGTATTTTCATTATACCACTCCTGTACAAGTCTCTATTAAATCTTAATATTCTGGTAGAAAGGTTCTTTCGTATATAATTATATAATTATGTAATACTCTCCGTGAATAATAATTTGAGGTTACTTATGTAAGCGACAAAGCAGGAGGACGGAGCCATCATGACACTCAGCTCCTTCACCACACAAAAGCTGTGGAGCTGAGCCCACCTATGACAAACTGTAAAGATTCAGAGGCAACCACACCACCACGAAGAGATTCAGAAGAGAGTGGTTTCCAATACTCAACTTCATATTTTAATGTTTTTTTTTTTTTTCTCACAATTCATTCATTATATGGCGCCAAAACACACACACACACACACACACACACACACACACACACACACACACACACACACATATATATATATATATATATATATATATATAAATTATTTTCTTAAGATTTTTCTTTCTTTTTTTGAGAGCGCTTATTGAACAATATTTCACTGATCTTGAGTATGTAAAGCTCCCACGACCTTGTTTAAACGATTTCTCTGCCGATATATCACATTCACAAACACATAAACACACAAAAGAAAAAAAAACTTGATACATAAAAAAAAGAAATACAGGATTATTATTACTCTCACTACTTATACATATTACTGTAAGATCAATAGATCAATAAAAGAAACAGCAACCATTATTTATACTATTTCTACTGCAGCAATAACCCCGAACTCTACTATTTCCATTACAGCAACTACTACTGCCTTTGCTATTTTTATTACAAAGACAACCACCACCGCCCCCACCACTGACACTACCAATACTAATACACCTGCTACTATTATTATTGTTATTACTACTCTTTCTACTTTCACTACTACTACTACTACTACTACTACTACTACTACTACCACTACTACTACTTTTACCACTACTACTACTATTACTACTAAAACTAAAACTATGAGCTACCTTACATAATAACACCATTACTGTTGCTGCTCTTTACTGTAGCTGTTATTGATAACAGTAGTGATGGCAACAACGGTAAAAATAACAATGATAACAAAAACAATAATAACAATGCTAATAATAATAATAATAATAATAATAATAATAATAATAATAATAATAATAATAATAATAATAATACGTGAGAAAGAAGACGCTACCTACAACTCATTAACGCAAAGGAGGTGGGAAAAGCGTCTTCATGTGTCACCTGAAGATAATTAAACATATTCCTTTCCACCGCCACCACCACCGCCACCACCACCACCACCACCTCCGCATCACCACCACTACCACTACCACTACCACCGCCACCACCACCACCACCATCACCACCTCTTTCTCTACCTCTTCCGCCTATTTCCTCCCCCCCCCTCTCTTCCGCCTACTCCCCGTGCCGCCAACCTATTTTCTTCTCATTCTCTCTCTCAAAGACCTCATTACCACAACAAAGAGAGAGAGAGAGAGAGAGA
>CM035196.1:26786618-26799912 GCA_020233015.1 Callinectes sapidus
CTCTGTGCACTAGTTTTCGTTTTTCAGAAATTTCAGCCTAATTTTCCTTTCTTGTCCACGATTTATCAATCTGCTTTCACATTCTTTTCTCGTCTCTCTCGATTTCTCTCGCCCTCCCCTCTTCTTTTTCTTCTTTTCTCTTCGAAGTCTGCATCCGATGACCACGTTCGGTTTTTCTTGAGTCTTTTTAGTCACTTTCATTCTTTTTCATCAGTGTCCTGCGGGTGACCGATGAATTCTGTCTGGTACGATCCAATGTGAAACACGGCTATTCCATTTTCACTTGTGTTCATACCATTCTCCGTTTCTGCTCTGGACTGAACTTTTATATATATCATGAAATTTTACGCACCACGCGGTTTATGTTTATTCTTTTTGATATTCTTCTTGATGTCCAACGATCCCTCCTCCCTCCCGTAAGTGTAATTCTGTCATTTTTCATTCACTCTTTCGTCATTTCTCAAGGAATCTCTCTTTCCTTTCCCTTTCTAAACTTTCCATTTTTTCCCTCGTTTCTCCAGTTTTGCCATCCAGCTCAATTGCGGCAATTATTTTCACTTTCCACGCTGCTTGTAATGCAATTCTTTCCTGGCCTGCCTCTGCTGTTCCTCTGGCTCGGGTTTGTGAAGGCGGCGGTGAGGAGCAGCTCGTAGAATTGAAGAAAGAAAGAAACAATGAGAAGAAGAATGAGAAACTTCCGAGAACAATGAAGTGAAGGTGAGCCGGCGGAAGGAGGAGGAAGTGAAATAAGAGAGGAGAAGGATGAAAGAGGAGGTGAGGGAAGATGTGATGAGAAGCAGAAGAAAGAGAAGGAGGAAGAGCTGGGGAGAACGGGACTTGGTTGTAAAGGATAAGAGAAAAAGAATGATGAAGAGAAAGATGAAAAATGATAAAGATGAGGCGGAAGAACATCACCAGGAAATATGAAATGGTTCAAGCGACCTGCTCCCCTCCCCCAAAACACACACACACACACACACACACACACACACAAACATGTCAACTGAATGTACAGGTACAAGTGAAGGGAGTGTGGGTGTCGGTGAGGTGAAGAATAAAGAGGAGGCAGCGACAGTGTTGATAATGACGGTAGTGGTGCAAGCGTTGATGGGGGTGGAGAGGGTTGGTGATAATGACAGTGATGGTGGTGGGGGTGGTAGTGGTGGTGGTGGTGGTGGCAATTTAATCGTGTAGCTGATGGTGTTCTCTTCCAGGAAAGGCAGCCCAGCTCTTAAGCAAGCGCTACGGAACAGGGAGCTCAAATCGACGCAGGCGAGTGACGGGAATATTTGCTACCTCACGGCAATAAGGTTTACAAATCACCTGTCGAGGAGCGAGGACGTGAGGGAATTCTTGTGGACAGGGAGACAAACCCAATGACGCACCGCCCAAACCTGAGCACAAGAATAAAGTAAGTCTAAATAAAAGCGTTTGGTCCATCTGTTTGTTCTATACAACAATGAAGCAGAATTCAGGAATACAATTGACACTTTCCAGCACAAAATGGTCGATGGTCGCTTACACTCACTGAAAAGTGGTGAGAAAAAAAAAATCCATGTACCAAAAAGTTATCGGAAAAAAAATATATATTCAGAGTGGGGTAGTGGAAGGCATGAAAATGAATTCCCTCGTCGTGCCCTTCTTCCCCCAGAATAACTTTTTCCATGAGCACTGGTCTCTCTCAGTAACGGTATCTTTACTGTTTGTGCCTTATGTAGCATCGCTGCTTACAATGAGTCTCTAATACATGTCACTTGTAGCCAATTTAACCTACAAATTGTGACAGTTTTTAAAATTTTTGATGGGTTTCTACTTGCACCATGGTAAAAAATGAAATCTTAGAGTAAAAAGAAGAAAAAAGAACTCTGAAAATTTAAACAGTTCCTTCGATAAGTAGCGCCTTTTAAGACCTATTCTCGCCACAACCACTACTTCCCCGCACCAGATCGCCATCAAACCTGCTTACTTACCCTCCGCCCCTTTCTTCCTTTCCTTTCTAGTCAGCAATACTTACGTTATGCAGCCAAGACACGTGTCGCACCACAGGGTTGGCGTTGATGTGGCACTCGAAGTACACATCGTCGCCCTCTTTGATGTTGTCTGGGTTGAGATTGTTCCCCATTTGCAGCGTCACCACTGGCTTGTCTGGGGAACGAAGGGGGGAAAAGTCACACAAAATATTCAAACACACATACGTACAGCTGATAAATAAAGGAAAAAAGAGCCTCAGGAATGCTTTAGAATATATACATTTACCTAGGAATTTTTCAAGACTATGAGAGTTAAGAAAGACAGTAATGACTTAATGAAAGATAATGAGGGGAAAAGAATACGTGAAGGAATGGCAGGAGATATATGAGAGAGAGAGAGAGAGAGAGAGAGAGAGAGAGAGAGAGAGAGAGAGAGAGAGAGAGAGAGAGAGAGAGAGAGAGAGAGAGAGAGAGAGCTTGATATTGCAGAGAGTTATGGAAGCAGAAAACGAACAATGAAGACAAATAAGGACATTTACCACCTTTCACAGACACCCACGCACCAAACCCACCCACCCACCTACCCACCCCCACACCCACACACACACAAAGTAACAAAATCAACAACACACACACGAAAAAGAAACCCATCAACAACACACACACACACACACACACACACACACACACACACACACACACACACACACACAGGGTAGCTAAAAAATAAAAGAGACAACGGCAGAAATATAGCGAGCCATCTTTTCTCCCACCCGTCAAATTTTGGAACACTGCACCATTTCACAACATTCGAGAGGCAGCGAGGAGATGGAAAAAGTTTAGCTGAGGAGGGAATAAGGGCTGCGTTACAGTTATCCGCCCAGAGCTGGCCGCACAATGGCTGGGCGACACTGAGGCTTATTGAATATTGCATGGCCCAGGCGTGGCGAGGGAGGGACACATGTGGAACCTCTACGAAAGGAAGGAAAACAAGCGAATGCCTATAAAACTGCAGAATGAAACCAACATGGAACCTGGATGTGGGAAGGCTGGATGGACGAAGGACATTTTCAGTGGGTTTTTATTTTTCTTGGAGGTGTTTCTATTTCATTACGTTTGTGTTTTTTTCTTCTTCATTTTACCGTGACGTTCGCTGAGAGGTAAGATAGATATATATATATATATATATATACATGTGACTCCCGGACAAAGTCATTTCCGTCAAGAGTAGAATAGTCATAAGCCACGTTCCCCACCTACGCAGGCTTTTACCCTTTTCTTTCATTCTATTCACGTTCACAGGAATTGTTGATGGTGTTCTTTCCCTCTCTGTCTTATCTTTTCAACCCGCTTTTATATTTTCCGCAGAGTTCTAGCGGCTATTCTTTTTGTTTACACTCACCCCGGGAAGGCAGTTCTTGAATGGCTTGCGTGAATTATGTTGTTTATCTTTATTCCTTGCTTTACATTCTACACTCTCTCTCTCTCTCTCTCTCTCTCTCTCTCTCTCTCTCTCTCTCTCTCTCTCTCTCTCTCTCTCTGTGTGTGTGTGTGTGTGTGTGTGTGTGTGTGTGTGTGTGTGTGTGTGTGTGTGTGTGTGTGTGTGTGTGTGTGTGTGTGTGTTCCTATCTCTGCTCCCTCGGCGGCGAAGAGAAACAATACGGCAGATAAACTGATTTGGCAAAGTTCGGTGGACTTCCCTCGGTTGTTCTCCAAGGCACGAGAAGGTCTGGTCTCTCTCTCTCTCTCTCTCTCTCTCTCTCTCTCTCTCTCTCTCTCTCTCTCTCTCTCTCTCTCTCTCTCTCTCTCTCATGTTGCAAGGAGATAAAAGGAAGGCAAGTTGTTCTGAGTATGTATACAGTTCTAATTTTAGAGTCTCCCTCTCTTGACAAAGCATGATAACGCAATGACTGTGTACAAACTTCACGGTAATGGCGTAAAATAGTCAATTTCTTTATGGGAATAGTTAAGGAATAAAATCATTGTATTTTTTGCGATGTAAGTGCAAAGTGCCTTTCATTGTTTCTAATGTTTTGTATGATTGTTCATTGAAAAGTTTGAACATACAAATATGTTACGGATACTAGAGATAACAGCTTTGATTTCGCGTCGTAAATGAGTAGATGTGGAAACTGCATGTTCATTAATACACCATTACACACATTTTCTTTCATGATATATATATATGAAAATGTATCATACTCATTTTACCTTCAGGTGAAAATATGAACATAATTGTAATTCATATTTCTTGATGAGTTAATAACACCAACATGTGTTTTATAAAGTGTATAATCATTAACATGAAGAAATTATAGGAGTTTCCAAAAATGACAACGCGGGCTCTTTAAAAAACAACTCCATCAACATATTGCCAACACACACACACACACACACACACACACACACACACACGACATATTAAGGAAATGAGGTCAGATTTCCTCGTCTGGAGCTGAAGTTCATGAAATCTATATCAGCACAATAAATTTTCTCCTTCCCCTCTGTTCTGTTCACGTACATCATTAATATCCTTCCTTTGTACTTCCTTCACTTTCTGCAGTACTCCAGCTTTCCCTCGTTTCCTTGTTTTATGTCCTTGCTCTTCTTTTTACACCCAGTTCTTTTTCCCTTCCGCGTCGCTGCTCCTCAAGACATTTTCACGTTTGCAATCATCTTTCATTTAAATCCCAGTTAAAAAGAATCCTCCCTTTTAGTCGCAGCTCTCTTTCTCCTCCATTTTATATTCTTTCTGTATTGAGCTTTCTAGTGTGTTTGCTCTCACCATCTTCACTCCCTTTGCCTCTCTCCTTGATAGTACTGTAAGGGTTAAGGAAGCGGATCCCTAGAGAGAGTAACCATTACCGGAAAATTACTTTTGTTTGTTCCTAGGAAAGTCATTTGTAACGCCAGACTGGGATCCGCTTCTGGAGGGTCACAACGGAAGTCAATAGGGACGCTGAGAATGCACCGGATTCTCGGGAAACGGACCGTAATGGATTAAAAAATGGTCGAAGCAGAGAAAGAGAAAGAGAGAGAGAAAAAAAGAAAAGTCAGTGTTGCAAGAAAAAAATGGTGAACTCGCTTCTAATGCCCCCAGGGAAAAAAGAATGTGGAAAGACATACGCAGCAGTCGAAATTACATAAAAAAGTTAGTAAAGCGTAACTGGAAAAGAAATTAAAGTATTAAAAAGGGGATGTTGTGTTAGATTCGTTCTTAATGTATCAAGGAGAAAAGTAAGGAAATAAGGGAAATAAGAAAAATAAAAGGATACACTATTTGACTATGTAGGTACCTGGAAAAGAAACAATGGAAAACACGACGCATAAAAAAAAAAGAAAAATGAAAAAAAGTAAAGATACACAATGGAAACCTATAAACTTAAGGCAATTAATGGAAAGAGAAAAAGCTGAACCAATGGAATTCATGTTACGTCTAAAATGAAGGTAGGAAAAGTACAAAAAAAAAAAAAAAAAGAGTAAAAAATAGAGGTACAACAGGGGAATAACGTCACATCTGGAAAATAAAGACACAATAAAAGTTGGAATTTACATAACACCTAAAATAAAAGTAAAAATGAAAGTATAAAGTGAGAAGAAAGATATAACAGCGGAATCACATCACATATGGAAAATAAAGTGAGGGTACAAAAGAAGTATAGAACATTAGGTGGTAAGTAAAAAGTTCATTATACATTATACATGAAGTCTTTTTTATACTGTTGTTGTGACATCATCACGGTAGAAAGCGTAAACGTTTGAGCGACGCGACACGATACGGTGGGAAGATTCTCTTGATAAAAAAAACGACAAGAATTTTATGAAGAGATGCTTTTGCTCTTGATATCTTGTCGTTCACAGGGAGAGACACCTGGTCTGTACCTGGCGGAGGCGAGGTAAAGTTTTAACTGAAAAAGGTGAAGAGCGCTCAGTTCCATTAGCTTTTCTTTTATTTTCCTCGAGCACTTGAATGTCTTCCTTTCCTTACCAAAAGGCGGCAGTCGAAGCTTCACTAGATTGAAATTCTTGGTTTAATTAAGATGCAGGAGTGAGGAGGAGCGCTTCCCTCGCCAACTTTTTCTGGCTGAGGAAGTGTGTCACCACCGTGCCGTGGCGTGGCGTCGGTCCAGAAAGTTCCCGCCTCTCCCACGATCACTCCTCAGTCCGCTCAGGTGTGGAGGTTTCAAGCAAATCATTGAATCAGTGGCAAATGATGTGCTAAACAATACCCGAACGATACACACCTATTATGTCCTCATAAAATGCTACAAAGTTTAGTTCAGCTATGACATTTGCTCTCTCTCTCTCTCTCTCTCTCTCTCTCTCTCTCTCTCTCTCTCTCTCTCTCTCTCTCTCTCTCTCTCTCTCTCTCTCTCTCTCTCTCTCGAAAAGAAGTAGGGTGCGGGTATTCCATAAAAGAACTTACGGAAATAAGGAAATAAGGAAGTTGCAAGAATCCATTGGGTGTGCACGTGGCAATCATTGCGGCATTGTGACAATCACACCTACACAATTATTCCAAGGATTCCCAACCATAAATCATGTCTTTTTTATTTCCAAGCTTCATAATAACTCAGCAATAGGAATCGGATTACTGAATTCATTCCAATCATCTATTGCTGTATTTGAGAACCAATTCCTTTCTATCTCTTCTAATGATATAGCTTTATCAAACTTCAACCTATTATTTCTCTTCCTAGCCTGATTAATGACACCACACCTTTTTGCTTATATCATTTCCTTTTTTTCTTAATATTTTCCACATTTATAGACTTGTGTCAGAACTCACTTTTAGTTCACGGTACATTAAAATCATTAATTATTCACGTATTAATAAAAATGACATAAATAAAACATCTTGTTTCACACATTTCATGAAAAAAAATGTTTAAACAATGGCACGGTTTTCCTTTCCACCGAACATGTAAAAGCATCGGTGTGATGGAAAGTAATCTTCTCAGATCAAGGGCAGGTGAAGAACCACGTGGGAAATATTTCAAGTCCATCGAGCGGGAGGTTCAAAACACATCTGGCAGTAAGGAAAGAAGATAGAACATCCTCAAAGGGGAACAGAACACTCCAAAGGGACCGAGGAGATACAAGTAAAAAAGAAAATCAAGAGTTAAATGACACAAAAAGTAAAAAAGAGAGAAAAAAAATCTGCAGGCTGAAGCACAATACAAGGCCAAGTAGCTACTCTGTGATATTGTGATGAGACACGAGAAGAGAAATCCTCAAGAAGTGGAAGGGAAAGAGAACGTAGGAATGAAAAGAAGAAAAGAGGAAAAGGTGGTGGTGAAGGAGGTGGAAAAATAGAAGAGCTGGGGGAGAAAAGGAAAAGAAAATGCAGATAGCGGGGAGGAGGAGAAAGTCGAGGAGGAGGAAAAGGAGGAGGAGGAGGAGGAGGAGGAGGAGGAGGAGGAGGAGGAGGAGGAGGAGGGAGAGAAGAAAGTTTCGACAAAAAAGGAAAAAAAAAGTATATATGAATAAAAAAGTAAAAATGGAAGAACTCTCAAAGAAAAGAAAAATAAGAAAGAAGAAGAAAACGAGGAGGATGAGGATGAGAGGATAAAAGAAAGAAAGCGAGGGAGAAAGACAATAAGTGAAGAGGAAGGGCACGGAGAGAAAAAAGTGGATGAAACGGATATTGGGGTCGAAGAAAACAGAGAGAGAGAGAGAGAGAGAGAGAGAGAGAGAGAGAGAGAGAGAGAGAGAGAGAGAGAGAGAGAGAGAGAGCAAATGTCACCCAGTCAGTGAATGTTTCTTGAGTGTCGTAAAGCAGAGGGACTTTTGAAGGTTACAGGAGCGATATTCAGTAAAGGGGAATGGAATGAGAAGTGAAGCCTAAGTATTGATAAAATGAAGACTTGGGAAGGAAGGAGAGGCGGAAGTATGTAGAGACGAAATGACCACACTATAAACATATTATTGCTCATTACGATACACTCCTTGACAGATAAAAATTGGTATCCATAAGTGATTCAATTCTCCATTACTTTGCCCAGCCCATCGATATGTCATGTGGAGTCGTGTTACCATCCCCCTCAAAAGTAAAGACATTTGTGCACTTCCTTCCTTCCTTCCTTCCTTCCACCTCACATATTTCTCCTTCCCTTCATCACTTTCGCCTTCCGTTTGCCAAAAGAGAAGAGACTTGTAAGAGTTCTCATTTCTTTCTCTCCTTGTCTCTCTCACGTCTCTTCTTCACTACCAAAAGACAAGGTACTTGTAATCCTCTTTCTCTATCTCTTCCCCCGCCCTGTCCTTCTTCCCTTACTGTCATCTCGTCTCTTCAAAACCGTAACTTTTTTCAGCAAAGACAGTCTCTTCCTCCCTGGCCGTGGAGCTGATGACTTTCAAGGGCTACGGAAGTAATAACTGAAAACTCTGCATGGGTCGGCTGTCGTCATTACAAATTAAACACCACCAGCTAAAGACATTAATCAACACGCGAATTATAACACATACATTGCGAATCTGTCCTTGGTGAGACAGTGGGAAAAGTCGATTAGTCCATATGTCATCCTATTTCTTTACTAATTGAGTCTTCTCGCTCTATGAGGGCTGCGTGTGGATGCTAGGGAAGGTTTCTTCTTAAAATGCCTTTACTGGTGAGGTAAATGGTAATGATTAATGTCACAACAAAGGTTAACAGCTTCTATTAACCTCGTTCATTACACACCGCCGCGAGAAAGTGGCTGTTGTGTTTGTCTCACGCTGTACAATATCACTACTCCACTAATCTGTGCCACGCTTTAATCTGATAATGGTGTTTGAGACTTGAAAGCCAATTAGGATTTCAGTTTCGCGATAATTTGTAAATGTCAAACGTGATGTGTTATCTACATTCTCCGCCAACTGTTGTAAGATAAATGATTTGTTTTTCGTAATAGACGTGACACATTGTATTTTGTCTTTTCACTTGTATGACAGACTAGGCAGGGAGTTTGAAATTTGAAAATCTGATGATGCGGGTTAGTTATCCCTGATGGTAAACAATGGAACTCCCTGCCCAGGCGCCTCTGTATTTCCAACTTCCTATGACTTGACTCTATTGGAGAGGGAGGTTTCCAAACATTTGTCCCCGTCTCTCGGCTGACTCTTTTATTCTTTCGGGGGACTCGCTGTAATAGTGGGCTTTTTTGTTTTCACTGTTTTTGTTGCCCTTGGCTGGCTTCCCCCTCTAAAATAAAAAAAAGTTGTCGCCTCTCGCTTTCTGAAAAGAGAGAGAGAGGAGAGAAGAAAAAAAGAAAAATAGAAAAGTAGTCGAAGTGTTATCGAGTTCATTTCTCTAGTCTCGATGTTCTCAGCTTGAAATTATTCAGATCCTAGGAGAGAGAGAGAGAGAGAGAGAGAGAGAGAGAGAGAGAGAGAGAGAGAGAGAGAGAGAGAGAGAGAGAGAGAGAGAGAGAGAGAGAGAGTGTTCATCAAAAGGAGATGAAAGAGCGAACTCATCGGTTAACTCGTCCACCGATTAAAAAAGAAAATGCAGTAAAAAAAAGAAATAAAAACATCTTACAAAAAAAAAAAAAAGAGATAAAAAAAACTATACATAAGAACCTTTCAACCAACAGTACATACAGGAAGAAAGTTCACCTTAAATCTCCTACAGTCAACATACTTACACTCACCACCACCACCACCACCACCACCTCCTCTTCTCTGGGAAAGCACACCTGAGCTGCTGCCTCCACGCTCAGGTTTAACCAACTGCACGCCGGTAAAACTTCTCCTGCAAACGATTTTTAACCAAACACACCTATTTTTCTCGACTTCCTTTATTACATCGGCAGGAAAAAAAATAACAAAAGGAAAACAAGAAGAAAACGCGGAAGGCTAAAAATAGAAAGAAAAAACAATCTAACAAGGAGAAAAGAAAACGAGGAATGTATAGAAATGGGAAGGCAGGTAGACAGAAACAACAACATAGCATTGCATACACACAACACCACGCTATTCGACACCACCACCACCACCACCACCACCACCACCACCACCACCACCAGCAGGACTCGCCCTCTGCACCACAACACCAACATAAGTCGACCAGAACTAACACGGTCGGAACTGCAAAACACACACACACACACACACACACACACACACACACACACACACACACACACACACACACACACGCACGCACACAGGTGTAATACAAAGAGGTCATCACGCAACACACCATTAATGAAAGGCAACAGAAGCTCATAATAAATGTAAGAGGTTTCACATATTGTTTTACCTTTGTTTGGCTTTAAAATTGCGCTTTTTGAGGGGTCACACTCTACGTAGTTCAAAATATGATTGATGAAAATAAGTCAGTATAGCAGAAGAAGCGAACGAATAATGATTAGGGGCCGCTTTGGTACAGTGGAACCGCTTGCGCTCTGGGGGCCTTGGGATCCCCGAGCGCATGGGTTCGAATCCTGACTACATACGGTCTGAGTGGAGGGAGATTGGGGGTCCACTCGGGGTAACGGTTCCCAAGTGGGTGGGCTTTCAGATAGGTGGTCTCCATTAAGTGGTCTCCTTTAGCCCATAAATTTCCCTAAAAAGCCCAGATTGTTTAAATAAAAGAAGAATAAATAGAAAAATAGATAAAAAACAAGAAAAAATGTCCACATATTATTATCTTGTATACCCTCGTTGGTCTGTATTTGAAGCCTTTATCACTGGTACGCTTTTTTGTATTTATTCTGCTTATCACTTTTTTATTTCATACAGCTTCAGAAACTTATGCAGCAATCAAAATAGTACATACTTTGGCCATTAATCTTCTCACCTCTACAGACCGGTTCTAATGTCAATAAGGTCGTCTTTAGCACTGGAACGCATTTTTATTTTATTATTTATTCTGCTTATCACTTATATTGGGATCAGAATAGTATACATTTTGGCCATTAATCTCCTCACCTCTACAGAGCGGTGCCAATGTCAATAAAATAATCTCATCACACCCAAAACTCGTGGTCAAAAATAAGTCCCAGTACTGAAGGGGTTAAACTATCGCTCAACATTCCGTATATTCATAAAAAAAAAAAACTTTGCACTTGTCATATTCCGATGTAATGACTTATTCATCTAGTTATTGTCATTTTCATCTTCATCAATATTATAGTTATTATCGCTACTACAATCATTACCATTACTACTATTACCATTATTATCATCATCATTATTATCATTATTATTATCAATGTATCTGTACTAACATATCCCCTCCAGCCATAAGTGAAGTTGTACTAATCACGTCCTTCATCGTGTGATCGTGGAAGGACAATGTGTTTCTCTCTTTTATTGATGGAGCAGTCTTGTCCCGTGTTTGTGTGGTCACGTCAGGTAAATTAATGATACTCGCAGGCCACAAATGAAGGCACCAATTTATTTATAAAAACAAACACACGTAAGTTTCAATGCGTATGATAAATTATTGAAAATTTTAGATCTTATTAGAAATGAATAATGATATGAAAGACATATCCAACAGCAATTATTATTATTATTATTATTATTATTATTATTATTATTATTATTATTATGATAATGATTATAATTACCATTATTATTATTATTATCATTATTATTATTATTATTATAATCATATTACCACTTTCAATAAACACACACACACACACACACACACACACACACACACACACACACACACACACACACACACACACACACACGTGTGGTTTAATATAGGCATTCTCTCTTTGAATTGCTTTTCCCTTATTATTCTTTCTATTCTACTTCCGTGCCTGTGCATGTCAAACATATATTTTTTTCTTCTCATCCAAATTTCATTACCTCTTCCTGCTATAAAAAAACTAACGAGGAGCAGTTCAAATATCAAGAAAAGAGAGGAAATAGATCTCTGCATCTCTGGTCTTAAAATAGTGTCAAAAAGAATAGCAGGCGCAGTCACACAGACAGAACATTATCCCCATGGCACCTTGCACTGAACACAACAATGTCCTATAAATACCACAGTCGACTTAACTTGAATAAAAGAAGAAGAAGAAGAAGAAAAAGAAGAAAAAGAAGAAGAAGAAGAAGAAGAAGAAGAAGAAGAAGAAGAAGAAGAAGAAGAAGAAGAAGAGAAGAAGATGATGATGATGATGATGATGATGATGATGATGATGATGATGATGATGATGATGATGATGATGATGAAGAAGAAGAACAAGAAAAAAAAGAAGAAGAAGAAGAAGAAGAATGAAGAAGAAGAAGAAGAAGAAGAAGAAGAAGAAGAAGAAGAAGAAGAAGAAGAAGAAGAAGAAGAAGAAGAAAAAGCTTCACTTCGCTTTATGATTGCAATTTCTCATCCAAATATAGCAGTCGAAAGACACGGAACACCTAATACCATTCAGCTTAATCCTCTTACTTTGATATGCAGCAGTTCATAACACTTAGAACACTGTATTAAATATTCAAGAGTATGGACAACAACTAAAAAAATAGATTGAAATGGTAGATATTCCAGTCTGCAGTCAAATTTTACAGGTGGGTGGTACAGAGCAAGGAAAGAAATGTGTGTGTGAAAGTATTATTGTTTAGGAGAGATGTGTCATGTGGCAGTAAAAGACTTAAACAACCTTGATGCGGCTATCTCAGGAAAGCCACCTGTAAACCGAGCTGGGTCCGCCGGGTCTCATGCCTCGGCTCCCAGGGGTCACCGTCCTGTGTGTGGCCCGGCTCCATTCCCAGGAGGGACATAAGCCTCTCACTTGCTCGTCCTGGTCCTCATCATACTCAACTTTTTCTGGCAAGGTAGGCACGGGAGTACAACTTTTGAAATGTGTGGAGACCAGAGACATCCTTCCCCGTGACCCCAAGTGAAAGGTAGCGATGTGGTGGGATTACGTCACCTACAAGACCCACAGACAGCAAGCCCACACCTGACTGCGCCCTGATAGTCTTGCGCAACGCTATGTGTCCGCGCCACTCCAGCTGTCACCACCTAGAATCGTCAACTCGTCGTCCCTTTTGCCTGGGCGGACATCTTTTTCCCTTTTCCTTCCTCCACCAAACAAGAGAGAGTTAAACAGACTACTTACTGGCTCTACGTGAATACATTTTTCTATTGAGTAATTGCTCAAATCAATAAAGTGAATATAAGCCGTATAATATATCTTCCGTCTTGTCTAGGTTTGAAAACATGAACACCCTTTCTTTTTTCGTAAATCTAAGAAAAGATATTAGTAACTAGAGGAAATTAAGGGCTGTATTATAAGAGAGAGAGAGAGAGAGAGAGAGAGAGAGAGAGAGAGAGAGAGAGAGAGAGAGAGAGAGAGAGAGAGAGAGAGAGACGAGAGACGAGA
>CM035196.1:26801323-26817893 GCA_020233015.1 Callinectes sapidus
CAAACCCTTCTGCACGAATAAAATAAGTTTTCCCCCACACACGCATCAGATGTAAAACACTAAAAGATAAAACCAAAAAGGAATGAAAGACTAAAAATTAAATTAGAAATGATGACGAACTTAAAAAAAAAAAAAAAAACTACACAAAAAAGTCATATTAAGGTAAAATAAAGCAAATGTAATTATGGACCTTGAAATAAAAATGGGAAAAAAGTAACAAGAAAGAGCGACAGAGGGAGAAAGTATTTGTAACTTTGTATGTGTGTGCGTGTGTGTGTACGTACGAGAGAGAGAGAGAGAGAGAGAGTCGGGGAGAGTGGCGAGGCATGTCAGAGGAAGGTTGTGTGACTTGGAGAAACAAACTCCTCCATTTCTTTCCTCCGGACGGCAAGGCAGGTGACAGGTAGGTGAGAGAGGGAGGGCAGCGTGCTGAGTTGTGGAGGGAAGGCAAAAGAAAGCAGGATGGACAGTTGCGAGCAGAGAAAAGAGTGCAGAGAGAGAGAATGAGAGAGAGAAAGGGAGAGAGGGAGGCAGTGGGGGTGGGGGGGCGCACGAATGAAGGGCCGTGATGAGAGGAGGAACAGGTGGAGGAGGTGGAGGAAAGGCCAAAGAGAAAAGGGGGAGGTCGGGGGGGGGCGGTGTTAGTAGAGTGAGAGTGGAGGAGAGGAGAGATGAGAATTACCTGGACTCATATCCGGCAAAGAAAAAAAAATGGAGGGGGGAAAAAATCTAGAATGAATGAGGGTACGCAGAAAGGAAGGGAAGGAAAAAAAAATGAATGGATGAATGAACGAACGAGTGAGTGAGTGAGCGAGTAGAGGAAGTAAGTAAGGGAAACTGAAAAAGAAATGAAAGGGTATAGGAAGGAATAAAAGGATAAAGGGGGCCATCATGTAAAAAGATGCGAAAGAGGGAAAGACGGAAGGAAGGAACGAAGGAAGGAGAGGAAAGAAAGATGATAATAAAAGATAGATCAAGACAGCTGAACTTAAAAGAAGTGAGAACTAAAGGGAAAGAGAATTGAAAAGATGAAGAGAGAGATATGTTGACCAGGAAGAAAGAGAGAAGAAAAAAAATATCGGAGGACGTAATCTTAGGTTAAGAGGAAGGTGAAAATACGTTTAAGTATTGGAAATTGGAAATCGTGAGAGAGAGAGAGAGAGAGAGAGAGAGAGAGAGAGAGAGAGAGAGAGAGAGAGAGAGAGAGAGAGAGAGAGAGAGAGAGAGAGAGAGAGAGAGAGAGAGAGAGAGAGAGAGAGAGAGAGTAAAGAGGTATACACTTCTCAACAGCTTTCCTCATCACATCAGCATCACCTCACCACCATCATCACCACAAACCATACTTTCCTCCTCCTCTTCTTCTTCTTCCTCCTCCTCCTCCAATCTCTCCCTCGCACCATCTAGTCACTTGAAATCACCTATTCTCGCCCTGCCATTCACTCCCCATCACCCTTTCCTTCACTAACAACCTATTCTCCCTCTTCCCTCTTCACCTCCTTATCATCCAAACTTTATCCCAAACTCCTTATTACTTATCAACCGAGATTCTCCTCACTCTTCCTTCAAATTACTCAACGTCAGTACAGCACTTCATGTTCCACTTCTCCCTCTCTCCCTCTCTCCCTCCTCCCCTCCTGCGTCAGTTCTACCCTCCCTTTTGTCGTCTGCCACCTCTTTCAGCCTTCCCTCCCTCGGCATCATCTGGAAGGGGAGTGAAGGAGTAATTACTGCCTTCCATCCTCCTTCATAAGATTTTGCCTCTCATTCGTTCTTAAGAGGATCGTTGTTCCTTGTCCCGTCTCGTCTGGCAGCGTTCAACAGCTCCTCCCTCCCTCCCTCTATTTCGTTTTCGTTTCCCGTGAGGCGCCAATTCTGTATCGTGGAGCCTTTCCTTTCCTTTCCTTCTCTTGAGCCTCGTGTGTGCAGGCTTGTCTCTTTCTGCCTCCCTGCTCCAGTGTTTGTTTGCATGTCTGTTTGGTATTTTCTGACACATTGGATTAAGTGCAGTCTCTCTCTCTCTCTCTCTCTCTCTCTCTCTCTCTCTCTCTCTCTCTCTCTCTCTCTCTCTCTGACTGAACATACATACGTACACACCCACAGCTACGAACCCTCCGCAACAGCCCCGCACGCACACACACACACACACACACACACACACACACACACACACACAAGTACGCACCACTAAATTCCGTTTTAATACTTTAACTTGTCTCGGACACACTCCAGCAGCCACTTCACTATTTTTATCGTGGGACAGCCGGCGGGGATGGCCATGCCCGCGCCGGGAGTGCAGTGATACAAATTTTAGCGGCACTTTCCTATTCGAAGTGCTTAATTTCTCTCAGCGAGAGGCGAGAGACGAATCGAACAGCTATTATGGAGGAAAGAGAGATTACACTTTAACAGTAAAAGGACATTCATGGCCATTATGAAACACTCAAATGCTTCTCCATCCATTATTCGAAGAAGTACCCGACACCCAAGAACCTTGCACGTACTTCTGTGGAGCCAAAATCAACCACCAGCACCATCAAGTGTACTCACAACACTGGCAGACTTCACAACTCTATCCTGAAAACCATGAGCCTCTCGAACAATTCAGAACCACTCCGACACCATGACCACCTTACATTCTCTCATGTTGAAAAAAAGAAAACCTAACAAAACAGTTCATAAAGAGTATTGAAATTCTTTCTACATTATAGTGAAAAAAGAGTGGTGACTTGCGAAACATACCAATGCCATTAAACAGGAGCATCGGTGGAAAGTTGGTATACATATGTTCTACCGGGACTGTAACGTGTAGCCTTTTTGCAGCTTCTCTCATTTTCTTATGTTCTTATTGATTTATTCAGATGACAAGATCCAAACTGATTTTCATATAGCTGACAATGAGTTACAAAGAAATGCAGCATGACTGTTAAGTGTACCCAACAATCTATCACGAAAGCTTAAAGTAGCAACAAGCTTTCTTAGATTCTATTACCAGTAAATAACTAATCTTTCCTTCCTTAGTATATGTGGTTACTGAAAACCTTCTCCATTCTTTATCTCTTCTTCTTCTCTTAAAAGCATCTTCTGCTCCACTTCGCTAGTTACGTTTTCCCTTTAATTCTAATTTCACTCCGCTTTCTTGTCAATCTTCCTACAATAAGGTTTCTAATCACTTTCAATAATCTTATCATCTATTCTTGCTGTCATTATTAATTACTCTGAATTATCCAAACATTGTTTTATAGATTAGCAGAGTCTGCAGTAAGTAAAAACCCTTTGACATTCCTTTAAACATCATCAAAGACCGTCTGTCTTTTGCAGTTAGTTCCTTCCTCAAGTCTCAAAATTAGTTCCCTCACTTTCAGCAAAGCAGACTGACAGCACCGAGCAACTCACGGCCCCTTGGTGAACAAACTAGATTCGCGTAACTATCCTGCTGTTTGCTCCCGGTCTTCGGGCACTGCTGCTGGAATAAATGCTATGCCTTGCTATTGGCGACCTTGCTAAAAACAAACCCATAAAAATACTCCCAAGCGGTACACACAATATAATGTAATTCGCTGCAAGTACAAATACACAACATAAATATACCACGCGAAATGAAACAGACAAATAAGAAAAAAAAGTCTAACAAATTAGTACACACACACACACACACACACACACACACACACACACACACACAAGTAATGGCAACCATCAGCCATACAGAATGAAGTCATTATGTTCGATGTTTACACTCTTGCGTCAGACCAACAGAAAAAAAGATAAAAAAATATATATGCATGATTAACAAAAATCTGAATGAATTAAACGAAATTACTATAAGAAACTAAATAAACACACATGAAAATACAAAACAAAACAAAATATCACATATACTACAATCTATGCTACAAAAGAAAAAAAAAATCTTACGGTAGGAATAAAATCACGCAAAAAGAAATAAAGAAGAAGAAAAAAAGGAAACAATACAAGAAGAGAGTGGTTGTATTTAGCCTCAAGGAAACAATAATGAACACAGGAGTCGGGTTTACAGCAAAGGTTGAAAGTGACATTAAAGTAAACGAACCGTAAGACCAAACCACCACCAATAACAAACTTTCCCTCCTTCCTCCAATGTAAGAAGAAAACAGGAAGTGAGGCAAACACTGAACCATAAACAAGAAGATAATAAACATTGCATAGGAACGGCCACCGGAAAAGGCGAATACAAACACACACACACACACACACACACAGGTTAGGGAATAAGGAAGTTAGGTGGGGAGAAGAGGAATGAGTAGAGAAAAAGAGAATAGGGAGGGGTGAGAGGGAGGGGAAGAAAAGAGAGGCAAGGGAACAGCATACTTCAAGACGAAATAAATGGAAGCACAACAGCACGAAAGGCAAACATTGCAGAGACTTGCACCATGTTGTTTGTATGTGGTCCAAGCGTGACGACCGAAGGAAGAAAATAATAAGTAATAAAAATAACAAAATAAAATGCTAGTAAAAAGGATGAAAAAAAAAGGATCAGACGTAGACTCGCGTGTCACTCACAAGATTAAAATCATAGTAATTAAAAGCAGCGACTACAAAAGATTTACTAACACACCGAGACATTAACAAACAACAACAACCGGTCTGTCTGAGAAAGAGGTTGAAAGAAGTGAAGGAATAATGGTCGCAGGAAAGAATCAATGGAAGTCGCCCACCCACCCACACACACACACACACACACACACACACACACACACACACACACACACACACACACATGCACAGATAGCGGGATAGAATGACACTTTGATTGACTACAAACGGTATACAGTCATCAATTACGATTCCAGATAGCTTTACATAACGATACCCATTATTACACATTAGCCACCCGTACTAGTGAAATAATCCAACCAAAACAAACCAAAAAAAACTATAACACACACACACACACACACACACACACACACACACACACACACACACACACACACCAAACAAGCAGACAAAGAAAGAAAAGACCAAACACTTACAGTACACATTGAGGCGCAGACTGTCCTCGCGTGCTGACTGCGGGATGTGCTGGTTGACGGCGCGACACGTAAGGTGCTTCCCACTGTCGGTCATCTCGGCGCGGTACTTGAGGATGGAGGTGGTCACGTTGCTGTCTGGTGAGGTCTGTTGCGTACGAAAAGAAAAGGTCAAAGGTCAGCGTGGGTCAACTCGGATCTGAGGGCGTGTATATGTGAACAAAGTAAGAGAAAAAGGAACGCGGGAAAAAAAAAATAAGAGAGAAAAAAGTAGTGGTGGACAGGGACAAGCTCGCGAATTACTGTGCGCAGAGCGTGAGTGTTCTACATCCCCAGGTTCTTTACATGAGTGGAGGGTTGCGTGCGTGGGTTTATGAAGGGGAAATAGAGGTGGTGAAGCGTCACAGGAGGGCAAGGGACGCGTGTTGTGGAAAGAACTCATGGATGAAGTGCTTGAGGGAGGGAAACACGGACCAAGACACGTACAGAGGCGAAAGATTTTGTGTCAGATGGATAAAAAAGGAATGTAATTGATGAGATGGGGACGCGATGAAAAATGGAGGGAACTGATAAATGAAGGAGAGGGCAGGAGACGGAGCAGATTAATGCGTCCAAAGACTAAGCAGAGAAAAAAGGAAAGATTATAAGCAAATAAAAGTGGCGATTCGTTCCAGAGAAAGAAACAATATGAAAAAAAATAATTAGCTATGGGATGGCATTAATATTAATAAGCCTCACCGGTATTAAATGTTCTATAATTCATGACGCACATAACTGACCGTCAGTCCAACCATTTATAACTGCCATAACATTTTACGATTCATGTTGAAGCACGCTTAGGCTGTAAATACACGACGTTCAAGGTTATTAATGAGTGATCAAAACATAATCGCATCGTATTATTCCGGCACACGAGTGTCGCGGCGGCAGGAATCCTGTCCCGGCGGTGCAAGGCTGCAGGAGGGAAGTGTGAGGGTCGTGAAGGTGTGGAGGAGTGAGTGGCCTGCGAGGTTTTCAACATGCTGGGGACTTGCACAACTAAATAAAGTGGAATAACAATTACCAAGATTGAAATTGATACTTTTTACAGTTTTACTGTCTCAAAATCGATGTAATTAAGAAATAATTGATATGGAAGTACGGAGAAATATAATAGAATAACAATTGCCGAGAAAGAAATTTACAATTTTATACAATTTTGTTTTGAACATATTGTTATGAAAAAGAATACGCTAATGCAGAAGTACATAAGAATGATAACACTCAATTGAACAACAATTTTTAGAAAAAATGATATTCCAATACAGTTTTAAAAGTTTCATTCCAGTGATATGATAATAAACAAATACATATTACATGCCAAAGTACACCGCTCTTTCCGTATCAAATAATTACCTTTCCTGTCCAGTTCAATGTAATATACAGCCTTTGTTGGCGCTCCAAATTATAAATTAATACGTCCAAATTATTAAAGACCGAGCGGATTCGCAATTCAAACACATGATATTATATCTGCTCAGGGGAAGTTTTGCACTAAGCTGTTAACTATGTAACGACCAAAGGAATGTGAATTTTAAGAGCAGAGCCTTTAACGTAATACTGTCGTTAGTAATGTTTCATCATCTACTATGCGCATTTTCCCCTATTTCTTCGTAAAAATTGATGAAAGTAAAAAAAAAAAAAAAAAAAAAAAAAAAAAAAAAAAAAAAAAAAAAAAAAAAAGGAATATAAAAATTCGGACTGAAGCAGGAGTACAGTACACGTTGTTTTGTATCACAACAGGTGTGGACATCACATCTTTCCATCATCTCCTATCTAGCCGTCACTCAGCGCCTCTCGCCTCCAGGTCTCGCTCGCGTGTCACCAGTACAGAAGGTACACTTTAAAACAGAAGACTAATGCTCACAGGTCAACATAATCAATCAATCAAGGGATATTTTAACTGCACCGACAAGAAAGACGCCTATTGATAATGAGAACAACATTATCAACACCACCACCACCACTACTACTACTACTACTACTACTACTACTACTACTACTACTACTAATACTACTGCTACTACTACAGCTACTACTACTGCTACTACTACTACTACTACTACTACTTCTGACACCATCACTACTACCACCATTATCACCACCACAACAAGAGCAACACTAAAAAGAAAAACAACAATAACATATAAACAATAAACAATAAAAAAAAATAAAAACAAGAAGCAGCAATAACATCAATACAACAGCAACAATAACAACAGGAACTACTACTACCAATACTACTACTACTACTACTACTACTACTACTACTACTATAGTAGTAGTAATAAGCACAATGATAATGACGACCATAGTATTGACAGTAATAGTTGATATAGCAGTAGTAATAAGAGCAGCAGCAGCCACAGCAGCAGCCGCAACAGCAGCAGCAACAACAACAACAGCAGTAGGAACAGCAGCAATAGCGTTATTATTATTATTATTATTATTATTATTATTATTATTATTATTATTATTATCATTATTAACAACAACAGCAACAGCAACAACAACAACAACAACAATAACAATAATAATAATAATAATAATAATAATAATAATAAAAATGGTAATGATAGTAGTAGCAGTAGTAGTAGTAGTAGTAGTAGTAGTAGTAGTAGTAGTAGTAGTAGTAGTAGTAGTAGTAGCAGTATAATAATATAATATTAATAATAATGATAATAATAATAATAATAATAATAATAATAATAATAATAATAATAATAATAATAATAATAATAATAAAAATAAATAAAATAATAATAATAATAACAATAATAATAATAATATAACAATAAGAAAAACAACAACAATAATGGTAACCATAACAACGGCAGCAACAATAATAATCAATGAAATTTAAACAAAAGCAATATCAATAACATCATCATCAAGAGCAGCAACAAGAACATCAAAATTCTTCAAAGGAAAATAATTTTGAGTTGTCTCTTCATGAAAAGTTATAAATTGCTTTCAGAAGTCTATTTTTTTTTTTGCTAATCTAAAATACTCCTGCTTTCCAATAATCAAAGGCACGTATTTTGATAGGCTTGTTAGATCTATGAATCGTTAAGAGTTTTAGTTATATTTAATATCATGCTAATTATTTTTGGCCATTAATATGTTTAATCTGCGGCGTGCCGCTGTAATCGGCGGGGAGACGGGGAGGGAGAGAGAGAGAGAGAGAGAGAGAGAGAGAGAGAGAGAGAGAGAGAGAGAGAGAGAGAGAGAGAGAGAGAGAGAGAGAGAGAGAGAGAGAGCCCACAAACGTACACAGTCAGACAAAGCTATGCAACAAAAAGCAGACACATATGAAAAATGAAAATAGATATATAGATAAAAGTATTGGGAGGAAATGCGTAGAGAAGCATTTTTAATTGAAAAGGAAATATACATATGTTTCGATAATATGAAAACCACTTGCAATCCGAGGAGTTTATGTAATCTAATTTACATGGAAATTCGAATTCTGCGCAATTCCATCCAAAACTCTCCTCGGCAGTAATTACATGAGGGTATAATTAACCTGATTGTATTAGCGCAGTTCCACACTGAGGCGTACTAAATCTATGCTGGCAATCAATACACATAAGCACGAGTCAAGTAACACGAGGCACAGATGACGGACTGATGTCACTGCTGCCCCGCCACGCCCGCACCTCGCCACCACCCCGCAGCGCTCCACCCACTTCCACTCACCACACCCACTCCCTCTGGTGCCGGCCATGTCACCAGCAAACAAGAAGGCAAGACTCAGAGACGAGCAATGGCCATAAGGAACCATACATTTGTGTTATTGCAATTATATGTGTAAATCGTTGTAAATACCATGACACACACACTGCCCGCAGCTTGGGAAGGAATGCAAAGAGAAAACCAGTTAGCCATGTCTCCATACCAGGCAGTTGTGTGGCCTGTGTTACTGCCCTCTGCGCTCCACTGGTGGCTACCAATTTTTGATATAAAGAAAATTTGTTCCTCTGCGTCGTTCCCTCCTGTAACTCCTCCTATCAAAGGCCAATCGCGTATAATCACTGCTCCTCCTATGACACGCTCTTCTTGATTATAATATCTTGAATATTGCCGATAATTTTCAGGACGACATATTTATCTTTTTTGGCCATCACCTGTCGCTCAGTGATGTAATCTCGTGGCAGTTCAATTAATCACAACGACTTTCAGTGCGATGCCGCCGTGAGAGTGGCGTGGCGGCCGGTGAAGTGGTGACGAGCATGCGCACGCCGTGGCTGCCACACTCTAGAAGCATGATTATTTCACCAAAAAACAGAAAAAAAGATAGAGAGAAAAAACAGTATCTTTATTCGTATTACTAGTATACTTTCAATTCCCTTGATTAAATGACTTCTTTACTAATGCTACAGACAACACACTACCTCTAGATAATTGCATAATTGCAGCGAAGGTCGATCATATCATCATCCACCAGCATCACCCTGCCCCACCCTCGCCCCGCCACACTCACCGTCATGAGAGCGTCCTTGAGGGCTGTGGTGCCGCCCTTCCACCAGCTGATGATGGCTGACGGCCGCGACCCCCACGACACACACACCAGCTCGTACTCCGTGCCGGCACTCAGGTAGTCTTGCGTGGTCAGGATGGTGACGTTGAGCGGACGAACTGTGGAGACAAAAGACAAGGTGAGGACTGAGGCATCTGACAATGGATGAAAGGGACGCGCTCCTCCGCGGTCTCTTCAGGACAACGTGTCATACAAGATGACGAATATCAAACAAAAAAATTGTACATCAATTAATGGAGGAGTACGAAGAAAAACAAACATCAGTAGATTCATTGGCCCTGAAGTGAATGTTTGTAATGGAACACATTATGCAATCTAAAGAGAAAACACATTACGCGGTGAAAGCGAAAGGAAGTTCATTTAGTTTCGTCATATAACTTCAAACACACTCTTGAACACACGCCCACACACCACACCACCCCCTCCCACACGCACACACACACACACACACACACACACACACACACACACACACACACACACACACACACACACACGCGCGTTCGCAACAGTATTGAAGCCCATTGCGTTTCCTCGGACCGGCACATATTTGCTGAAGTGTGAATGCAGCGTTACAATGTCATCTAAAGCGAGAGACTCTCATACGCTAGTTACGCTGGCACGGATTAAACACAACTCAGTCATTCTATTCTTTTCCCTTCGTGGAACACCGGCGCCGCACCTGGCACTCTAAGGCTTGAGCGCCTTTGATATGACAAATAGGAAAAAAGTATAAATAAAGATACCAGTGAAAAGTGTAAATAAAAATACCAGTTAAAAGAAAATAAAGACAACTACATCAATAAAATAATATGCTTAATATAACGCAGTATCAGGTGAAAAAAAATCTTGGCATCGAAAATACTGAATGTTTTTAAATATTAAAATGAAATAGCTTAGAAAAAAACAAAAAAAAACAAATTTTATGCGGAATAGACAAAATAAAATATTTTACCAGATACACTGTAAAACGAGTGAATACTAGACGTTTAGAATAGTCAGGAGATGCACACTGAATAAAACGATGCACATTAAAAAACAAACGCTCAACACACACACACACACACACACACACACACACACACACAGAATAAAAACAAACACGATAAAAAAACGAAATAAAGAAAAAAAAGAGAAAATACACACACGCATATATAAACACACACAGAGAAAGAGACACCACAAAAAAAAAAAAAAGAACAAAAAAACGCACGATACTTGCCACCCCTGCGTCTTGTAAAACCCGAGATGATGAAGAGGTGGCGGATAATGGCGCGTCTGCCGGGGGGTAATTAATCAGGCGCGAGTTTCTATGATGATGATGAAGCGACGGTGAGTAATGAGGCAAGACTGGCACGCCGAGGTAATGACGGGCGGGGCGAGGTAGCAGGTAGTACAGGTGTAGCGAGAGAGAGAGAGAGAGAGAGAGAGAGAGAGAGAGAGAGAGAGAGAGAGAGAGAGAGAGAGAGAGAGAGAGAGAGAGAGTGTGTGTGTGTGTCCTTTTTTAATGTACATCGAATACTTTTATGTAGGAGAAAGAAGCGGGCCAAGGGCAACAAAAAATAATAGAAAAAAAGAGCCCCCTAATTTGCCAGTCCCCATACAGGATCAAAAGAATCGGCGGAAATAAAAAAAAATGTCTTAAAATCTCCCTCTTAAAATAAAGTCAAGTCATAGGAAGTTGGAAGTACAAAGGCAGGTAGGGTGTTACAGTGTGTGTGTGTGTGTGTGTGTGTGTGTGTGTGTGTGTGTGTGTGTGTGTGTGTGTGTGTGTGTGTGTGTGTGTGTGTGCGTGTTACTTCCGTCTCCTCGATGTCCATTACTCGTACTTGTCTGGTGAAATGCTCTTGGCCACGTTCTTCTTTTTATATTTCAGGTCATGTAGATAGACATTTCAACCAGAAAGGAAAGCGAAAGAGAGGGAGAGAAAGGGAGACTGGGAAAGAGGTATATTTTCTTTTTCGCTTTTTATACTTCAATTGTAAAAGTGGTCACAGAGCTTTTATATTCATTTCTGTGAAAGTAAAAGAGCCAATTCTCATTGAAATTCAGCTCGAGTAAAGATGAATGCAAAAATCTTCAAAGTTGGGAGGGACCAAAGGCTCTCGCGTCACTGCTCCTCCCACTCACCCGCCCTCTCTCCCTTCCTCTGCTTCTCGTCCTCATCTCTGGCCAACCCCCAACAAAGCCCTCGCACAAACCTCAGGCCACCACCACTTCCTCTACTCCTCCTCTCTTTCATTTTCTCTCCTCAATATTCAGACAGAAATACTGTCATACGTAAGTCCACACACCCACACCCACCCACACACACGCACACGCACACACACACACACACACACACACACACAGTCTTAATATTCGCCGCACTGCCTCAGTACGAACACATGACTGCAGATCCACCTGTTTTGCATACACCATCCAGACTAAAAAATTGTAGATTTATTAAATGAGTCATGCGCCAAAGTTATCTCGCAAAGGACCCTGGCCACCTGTCAAGTTCAGGGAAGGGGTAAATATTTTGAACGATATGGGGCGGTCAGAAAAAAAAGTGAAGTGGATGCGAGTGTCTAAGCATTTCTGTCATATAAAGACGGCCTAGAAACAAATCCATTTTAATATTAAAAATCTGTGTAGCACTTTACTGTCATTAAAACCGTGTCGATGAGGGGGAATTATACCCAGTTATGAAATTTTAACGAAGATCGTACCTGCACTGGGCTTCGATATCAGGTGAGGTGCAATGCTATTTCGATTTAACTGCGTCAGATATTAAGTTTCACTCGTACAGGTCAAAGTCCTGTCGACCGATTCAACGCCGAGATCACGAAACTACTCGTTAATGCTTGAAATTCAACGTCCATTGAAACGTAATGCTTTGGATTGCTCGAGTCGTTAAAAAAAGTATCCTCCTATCAGTGTAGCAAGAGGAGTGGAGGTGATGGGGCGTGTCAGGACTACTACTACTACTACCACCACCACCACCACCACCACTAGCACGCCTTTAGGACTCTGTCTCCCTTCCGCCGCTACACTTTCAGGCAGCGCGGTAATTGTCACCTGAATAGCGAATATTGCAACTCAGAGCTCGGACACAAGGACCTAATTGTTAGTATCACGAGAATGTTAGTTATGAAGAGCCTCGTCAGCATACAAACTAGAGGCGATGGAAACAGAGAGACGTCATCCATGCATTTCGTCGCTGCCAGTACATAGTTCTCGTTCCCTCGTATTTCAAAGTGCGACTGTGAATTGCTACCTGGTGTATCTTTTTAGCGTTCAATATCCTTTTTTTTAATGCGTATTAATATTTTCTGTCTGTTTTCCTATTAACATTTACATTAGAAAGACTCATTTTCATCAGGTTAATCTCAGGGGTATTTTGTCATTTTAATGTTTATGTCAGTATTATGAGTATTTTGTTGGATTGTCGTGTTTAATAATCGTTTTGTACTGTGTGTGTATATTTCTGTGGTCAGTAAATATTTGTGTTTCTTTTAAGTATTATGTAATACAAGATGGCATGCATACATCAGGACTTTCCTTGGTACAAACACGCTCAGTTCTAACCAGGGTAGTGGTACACGCGGAATTAACATTCGACCCACAATAATATATGCAGGAGGTGGTGGGAGGGTAATTCAGGGTGCGAGGGCGTGGTATCCATTAAAGCACCTGTCACCCCAACACCCTTCTCAACATTCCCTATGGAAACACTATTCCTCTCGAGGTACAAACGTTCGCACAATTGTTCCCCTCATTCCTCTTTGTCTCCCTCGTCCATCTCACAGGTTCTCTCTCCTCACGCCACGCACACAAGGCCCGTTACACCCACGCTGTCCACACTGCTTATCACTTGCACGCCTTCAAGCGAACCACATCCAACACACGGGGAAAAATAACACGGCTATACTCGCCTGCATCTACCACATTCTCACACACGTCTTCCTTGCTATCCCTTCCCTCCCACCAGGTACTCCTCTCCCCTTCCTCGAGGCTCTTACTTCCCTGCTCGCTTCCTCGCTCGCTCTCCTTCCCGCCTGACTGAGTAGCGGAAGCGTGTGGTTGTTGACTGTGAGGGCGAGATAGCCACTTCTCCCCCTCCACCTTCCGCGTCCAGCCGCCGAATCAACAATACATTTTGCATTACCAGTCAGGTAGGTGTCGTGTAAAGCAAAATATGGTAATACAGTAGCTATTCACTGGAGAGGCGGAGTTTTTTGCAAAGATTCAAGAGAGCGAGTGAGAATCGGCGAGTGTTGCACGAAATTGACTGAGGTGTAAAAAGGCGCAACGAAACCATGAATAATATATAAGGAAGAAGAATAGATGTGAGAAATAAGGTATAAAAAACAAACAAAAAAACAAACAAACTTATACAACCAGACTCGTACAAGGATACATTTCTTTTACAGCAACATTTTAGGATAAACAGAGTAGAGCCATTAATTACTAGAAACAAATGAAGGACTTACAAGCTCGGGATAAATCACGAGAGACACGATGACACATGGTGGACGTAAAGTACATAGTGTGTCTCTGTACAAGCGGGAGAAGAGGACATTAGGATGATTTGTTCCTATGGCAGGACGCGTGCACATGGCATGGAGAAGAGGGCTTGTGTGTGTGTGTGTGTGTGTGTGTGTGTGTGTGTGTGTGTGTGTGTGTGTGTGTGTGTGTGGTCCCTTAGTTATTGTCATCCCCTCAGACAATAGCGTTCAACAACGTGACTCGCTCCGAAACAGAAAACAATCAACGGAAATGCGAAAGTTATTGGAGACAAAGTGAAGCAGGAAAGATCATTCAACATCATAAGAAAGTGTGAGAAAAAAAAGTGTATCTGAAAATCTCATATTCATGTGATTTCGAGAAGCAATCATCGCGAAGAGTTGCGTGCCGTAATGCAATCCAACGCAGTGCAATGCAATGTAATGCAGCGTCGGTCTCACAAAGCAATATATACATACATATGTAAACGCACTACAAAACTATGTGATGAGATGCCTAAGCCGGTGACTTTCATGATCATTTCCAACTCTATCAAGTGGACGTAGCGAAAATATTGATTTATTACTACATTGCCGACAACTTCAGGTGGATTCACTTATAGATGAAATGTTTCTTCCCACACAAGTTTTCAACCAAGATTGTGCTTAGCTTAGCAATAGATTTTGTGAAAGGATAGTGATCATTATTTTTACTTTACTCTATCTTTTGCAGACTTTAATGCTGCACTTTGTTGTGATTTGGAAATGGAATATGCATGGATGGATGTTTGCATGTATCTACGCATAAATATAGCTTTTGAATATTATATACTTTTGCTGCATCGTGCGCGCACGCGCGCGTGTGTGTTAATGCATGTGTGTGTGCTTGCATGTGCGTGCGTGCGTGTGTGTGCGTGCCTGTGCGTGCTTGTGTGTGTGTGTGTGTGTGTGTGTGTGTGTGTGTGTGTGTGTGTGTGTGTGTGTGTGTGTGTGTGTGTGTGTGTGTGTGTTATACCGGTTTCACTAATCCCCGCCGCGTGCACCGTAATGAAGCCGGTGAGTGAGTGGTGGCGGAGGCTGTGGATATGATGGCGGCGGTGGTTGTGACGCAGGATACAAGGCTTAGAGAGAACGTCGCTGGGATTTCTGCCCGGGAGTCCATGGTGTGTTTGGCGCACTTATTAACGGAAACCTGTGGCAGAGCAGGAAACACGCCACAATACCTACGCCACCCACCGCGTGCATAGAAGGTACTTGGAATTATTTCGGGAAGCGGCCTTAGCGTCTGTCCTGCTCTGGGCAATGTAGCAGCCACTCAGCCATACGATTCCCATTTACTAAAGCGCGCGTGCGAGGATGTGGGTGGATGTTAACAGTGCTTGCGCTTTAGCTTCCCAGAAAGGCAGACTCCTGATATGTGTGTGTTAGTATGGAGACACGTGTGTGTGTGTGTGTGTGTGTGTGAATGTGTGTGTGTGTGTGTGTGTGTGTGTGTGTGTGTGTGTGTGTGTGTGTGTGTGTGTGTGTGTGTGTGTGTGTGTGTTAATTACTTTCACAGGCTTTATGGTAACACTTTAACAAATGAGAATAATGGAGATTGAGGTTATTCGTGGCTTACAATGAACAACTGTTATCACTATTCTGGAAAGTAATTAATCATTGGTCTCTCTCTCTCTCTCTCTCTCTCTGAAAGACACAGGAGATCACTTCCGTGTCATCAGGATCACGCTGTCCACCTTACGGGAATCAACGAACAATGTGTTTAATAACAATATAATACAAAACTTCAGTTCCTCTGAAATGGCAGATTACAGTATAAAAGTCTACATATTCTTGTACTCATACATATCCTTATAAATATACTGCTATTCACATATTTCAAGTCTACACAACACCATGGTGGAGATCTGAATATCACGATACGCGGCTGCTAGATAGCGCAGATTAAGCCAGAGGTGGTCACCCCCTGCATATTTCAGAGTTTGTTTCTCCTCCCCAGCAGCGGGTTACGACTTCCAACTTATACCAGGTACCTAATCACTGCAGGGTGAACAGAGACCACACACTTGAATAGAAACCTTGCCAAGTGACATGATCCGTCAGGGAATCGAACCCAGGCTCTGTCGATTGTTGGCTCCGCTACCATTGCACCACCAGGAGTGTGTGTGTGTGTGTGTGTGTGTGTGTATGTGTGTGTGTGTGTGTGTGTGAACAGGCAGGTAAGCAAGAGCTAATTAAAGTGACAGGTGAGATCCAGACCCAGGAGGGATATCCGAAGGGCTTCAAACGTCTTTACCTTCTGTCCGCACACTCTCGGTCGAAAGGAGTAATCAGGTGGTCCATTCAGCAGCCTTGAAAAGTGATTCCCCATTGAGCTTCACCAGGATCCCAAAGTCTACCACAGAGAGAGAGAGAGAGAGAGAGAGAGAGAGAGAGAGAGAGAGAGAGAGAGAGAGAGAGAGAGAGAGAGAGAGAGAGAGAGAGGGGGATGAGAG
>CM035196.1:26952257-26991872 GCA_020233015.1 Callinectes sapidus
AGAGAGAGAGAGAGAGAGAGAGAGTGTGCTTTCAACCTTCCTATATTTAGTCATTCACTCATTCATTTCGTGGTGTATTTCTTAGTGGTTTCTCTCTCTCTCTCTCTCTCTCTCTCTCTCTCTCTCTCTCTCTCTCTCTCTCTCTCCAAAACACCACGGATAAAATCTTAACAGTAATCTCATTTTTCCTGAAAGAGAGAGAGAGAGGGAGAGATGCAATTTTTTTTTCAAGGCCTGTTTCTTCTAACTTGATGTCTTGAAATCCCCTTCACTTTGCTCCACCCCATCGCCTTTTCCCACATTGCTCCACCCAAACCATATCGTTTCTTACCATCACCAGCGTTCCTCTCATTTCCTTCTCCCCAAACTGCCATAAGATTTTTCACTCCTTATATTTTTTGGCACCATTGACCTGCCGAGAGAGAGAGAGAGAGAGAGAGAGAGAGAGAGAGAGAGAGAGAGAGAGAGAGAGAGAGAGAGTAGAAAAAGGAAGGAAAAGAATGGGAGGGTACAAGAACAAGAGGCATAAAGGGAAAGGAACTCAGGGAAACCAGGTGGAAGGGGGTTAATGTACCAGTGACAGTGCTGTTCCCTTACCTTTATGCACCCTGGGAAGATAACACACGCACACACACGCACACACACACACACACATACACACATACACACACAGGATAAAAATCATGTGTGAATTATGAGAGGCCACTACCTTCATTTTTCCTTCCTTCCTTTCTTTTCTGTCTCTTTTGTCTTGTGCCTCTCATGTGGGTTCGTTTCCATCTGCCAGCCTGCCTGCCTGCCTCTCTGTATATATGCATTGTCTCTCCTCAACCAACACTGTTTTTTTATTATTTTCCCTGGGTTTCCTCTGATGTTTCCCTCCATGCCTCCCCTCCTTACTCTGTCTTCTCTGTGGCTTGTCACCGTATGTCTGGCTGATGGAGCGGTGTACCCAGAGAGGAACCTGAAACTGTTATGGCACAAATGGAAGGAAAGTCAACAGTCCTCTATGCTAACTGACTCCTTTACAGTTCCACTCCCTTCACTCTCTTTCATCTTCCTTGTTTTCTTCGCCTTTCATCCCAGAAGTGTTATCTTTTTCCTTTAGGTTGTATTTTTGTCTCTCACATGAAGTTACCCAGAAGTGTAGTATTGTACCAGTGAATTTTTTTTTCCATTCCCTCTTGTTTTCCTTGTAATTTGTTTGCTGCCCCCAAAAGTTCTTAAAGTGAAAAATAAAGGAAAGGTTTTTTGGAACACTGAAACATGTGCCTTGAGAAAAAGAAATTGTCAGATAAAGGAAAGGAAATGAAAAAAAGTAGACAGAAATTCAGGCTCTATGATTCTTTCCTTTAGAGATTCTGTTCTAGTATTTGTGGTTCTGTGTGTGTGTGTGTGTGTGTTTAATATGGGTTAGACAGGAGTGTTGTAGATTGTGGTAGCTGATAATGAAGAGCAGTTGGGATAGGCCATTGTGTCTGGTCCAGCCAAGGCAACAGTTTTCATTGTGAATATGGAGAGCAGCACAACACAAGCTTACTACTCCCAGTTACATTGCTTTGGTTATGCTGCTTTTCCTTGGATTTATTTTATTATTATTGTTATTATTTACTTTTATTGATTTTTTTGTGCTGTCTCAGTAATATGACCATTTGCATGTGCCAGAGCCAACCTGTTGACTCATATAATTGTTATGTTTCTTGCTGGAATTTTAACAATCATTTTCAGCTATATGAAAGACCATGCACATTGTATTTTTTATGTGAGACATTCCTGCGAAATGTACAAGTAATGCATTATAAATTATCCTTGCTATATATTGATGGAATATCATGTTCAGAATATCTTTCTGAATTTTTCTCTTCATTGATTGCTGTTCTGCTTTGGATTAGATGAAATAATAGTCCTATTGTTTATATCTGACACCCAAATCTTATCTTAGAGTTATGAATTTCTTTTTATTTTATGATATTGTTATAAAGTTAATAATTACAGTAACAAGTTGAATTTGCAATACCCCAAATCCTGTCTTATAGCTATTAAGTTCATTATATTGTTACTCAGTTCTGACCCTGAAATATTCTCTTTTAGTGACCAAGTTCATCCGTATCGGCATTGCGGACAAGAATGACAACCCTCCGTTCTTCGACAAGTCCCTGTACGAGGCTGAGGTGGATGAGAATGAGGACATCCAGCACACCGTCCTCACCGTCACTGCCAAGGATCTGGACGAGTGTAAGTAGACTGTTTGGCAGGAGGGAGAGAAGAAGATTGGCATGGAGACAGTGGCAAAAGTAGTGCATCAGGACATAGAAAATAGGGGAAGCTGCATGAGGCTTTCAAGTCTGCACATGGCAGTCCTTTGGAGGGAGGGGGAACATGTCTACCCAGCATACCTACCTATTTGTTTATTTCCACATCATTGTCTTCTATTAGCTTACCATATTGTTAAAACTTTCTAATGTTTCAAAACTAACTTTACTATTGAGTCTATTCCATTCATTTGCCCTTCTATTTAAGAACAAAATCCTTCCTAACTTTTTTAGATGTAACTTTACCAAGGTAGAACCCATTGTTTATTGTCTTGCCCTCATTACAGACTCTGAGCATTTTATCATGTCAGCCATTTTATGTGTTGCTCACTGTCTGTGTTGCTTTTCCAGCCTCACGCATTCGATATGAGATCACAAACGGCAACATTGGTGGAGCTTTTGCAGTGAAGAACATGACTGGAGCGATTTATGTCGCCGGCTCACTGGATTATGAAACGAGGAAACGGGTGAGTTAAGAAGTGCAGGATTATTTGTATATTAGCAGTAGTGTGTCTAGGATTGATATATTCATTGATATTTTTACCAGTCATAAACATTATGGCCTTATAGATTGAATCTAAGACAGATTACCATATATATATATATATATATATATATATATATATATATATATATATATATATATATATATATATATATATATTACAAAGAATCACTTTTCTTTTATGGTAATGTACTCACCAACTCATATTTTCTGATTAGTGTGTGTTATTTTGTTTTTATTGTCATTTTTCCTTTGAATTTAAATGCTAGTACTATATTATTAGTGATGTTGCAGGTATTTCAGGATGCAGTGGATGAAACCTGGTGATACCAGAATTTTATCTGACAACTATTTTCTTATTTTCTCATTTTTGTACCATTGCAATGTTTTTTCCTATACTGTACTTTATTTTTATTATCATTATTATTATTATTATTATTATTATTATTATTATTATTATTATTATTATTATTATTATTGTCATCATAATTTTCATTATTGATGATGTCTCTTCACAAAAGGGATGACCTTTTCATACTTACTTCTTACTTGTTGAATGTTCCAGCAACAAGTTTGGTGAGAATCCAATAGCCACTCATTCCTTTGTAAATTTCTATTACTTTTCTCTCAGTCATCATGCTTATGGTAATATATAACAAGAGGCATCATTATATGTTATAACATGTTATGCTTTGTGTTAATCTCTTAACCATCTCCATTTCTTTTCTCTGAATTTCCAAGGGCAGAGAGTGTATGTTTTGTGTCCCAGTATATACAGGTATTATCTGAATTGTGCAGCTGTGAGAGTGGTGAGTTCTCTTCCTAACTAATGGCTTCTGTATGTCCAGTATGAACTTAGACTTGTGGCATCTGACAACCGCAACGAGAACCACACCACTGTTGTTATTCATGTCAAAGATGTGAATGACAACCCACCCTTGTTTGACCGGCCACTCTATGAGACGCAGATCACAGAGGAAGATGATCGCAGCCTGCCTAAAAATATTCTTCAGGTCTCTACTGTCTATAGAATCTCAATTCTCTAACCACCCACAATGTTCTCAGTTCTATTATCTCTATTTTCTGGCTTGATGTCTTAATGCACTGCTCACTCATCCCTGATCCTGTGGATTGACTGTACCCATTAGCTTCCTGTGTAACTATGCTGTTATGGTTATGAGTACTTTACTGAGGACTGCAACACAAACTATGAATTAACAAGCATATTATTATTACTACCACTGTCATGTGGCCTGAAGCAAGCCTCATAACTACAGCAAGAGACACACAGTTGAAGGTGTCTAGAGGAACCATGTGTGCATGTGACAATTCAAACCAATGCTTATGTGCCATAGTCTTTTCACCCTCACCCCATCCACATTCCTCCCCACATCAACAGCCCAATGATGCACTTGTTGATTTATTTTGTCCCCATGTACTTTTCATTCCAGTGACGTGCATGTGCAGGAGATGTGATGATAGCAGTTTTATTTTCCATATTTGTGTTTTGTTTTTATCCCCAACATTTTACTGGTTTGGCTTATTGCAATGAGCATGGTCCCCATCATGTTTCACGTTTCACCATCCATTCTATTTTTTTTTCTTCTTTCGGTTTTCCTTCCCTGGATGCTTGTTTGGTGGTTCAGTACGAGCTCACACTAGTAGCCACGGATAGTGTCAACGAAGCCACCACCAAGGTCGTCATCCTCATCGCTGATGTCAATGATCGTCCCCCTGAGTTTGATCGGCCCACTTATGAAGCCACAATTGAAGAAGAGCGTGCTGATGGTTTGCCCATTCCCATCATCAAGGTAGAGCTGTTCATCATCCTTCCATTACCTTTGTCCTTGAGGAAAGAAAGGACAAAGGCATGTCAGGCTTTCTTTCTCAGGTGTTATCACTTACTAAAAGTTAAATAAGATGTTAAATAAAGATCTCATGGATGGTATGAATAATAAAAGGAAAATTTGCTATTTATGATTAGATACAAATTTATCTGAAATTAATTAATTCCTGGAAATGACAGTTCTTCAAGATTCTATCCTAGTCAGATGATTATGCCAAGATCAGCTAGAGCTGTAGCTACATTTTCATTAGTCACATTCACCTCTCAATTTCTTGTGGTCCAAGTAAATCTGAATTAGTTGGCAAAGGAGATTTGGAATAGTAAAGTTATATTTTATGAGATATTTTGGGGGGTCTTTGATATCATGTTCAGCCCAAGCACATGCAGTGAGGCTCATGGCCAGGTAGGCACTCTTCTCTCCACCAGAGTAAGTTTGTTTCAATTCTCCAGTTTCTCATAGAAGGTAGTGGCTTTGATTTTTTTCAGATATTGTGTTTATTATTGTTTAGGCACTCACCTTCCATTTGTTATGCAGCAACATGCAGTTGTAATTTTAGGCTTCATGAGGAAATAAGCACATTACCTAAATTTTAAGTTAATCCTTATTTTCTTCAAGTGACAGCTCTTCTTACTCTTAAAGGCATGAAAATGCTTTGCTTATGTTATATGTTGTCCTAACCTGCATGAAACAAAATGAATTGTGAAAGAAGACAGCACACTGTTTAGTTTTATGTCTAGATTCCCTTAATTACCTAATAGTTTTGAATAGACTTAGAAAATAAAATGAGATAAATCAGTTGACTTTATACTGCTTTCACTGATTGAAGTAGAGAAGAGTTTCCAATATGGTGTGCGTCTCCCTGAAGGTTGTGGCCACTGATGGTGACCGTGACCGGGAGCAGGACATCGTGTACTTCCTCACAGGTCAAGGCATCTATGTGGAGAACCCTGACCAGTCACAGTTTGAAGTAAATCGTACCTCAGGAGAAATCTTTGTCAGAAAGGTAAGTTTGGCTGAAGTAGTTTTTGTATTGTGGTTAAGAATTCTTCACAAGCCATGAAATAGGTACAGACATATGCTAGGTTGTCATATAGGGATGACATTAAGAGCTTTTTGATATTGTGCTGGGTTAACATCTTTCTTGTTAGTTAATGCACGAGCATTTTCATCTAAGAGCATTAGTGTAGTTTCTCACACGATCAGATGTTGTTACAGGTCTTGCTCATTCACTAAAATGACTAACGAGAGATGTTTTTCAGCCTCTGGATCGGGACCATCCCAAGGGGCGGCCACAGTGGAGGTTCACCGTGTTTGCACAGGATGAGGGAGGCAGTGGTCTGGTGGGCTATGCTGACGTTCAGGTCAACTTAAAGGACATCAATGACAATGCCCCAACCTTCCCTCAGGTACGTGTGTAATGCAACATGCTGCCTCCTATTTGATGTTGATGTCTGTTGTTATTTGTAACTGTAGAATTACATCAGATAATTTATATATTTGGTCACATTTTCATTTCTCAACAAAAAATTTAACAACCAACCTATACTTAAGATTAATTATAATTGAGTATAGACAATACATCCACAAATTGAGTGATATAATGAGTGTTATATTTTCTTCTAAAAAATCAAAATAATGTGATATCCATGAAGTGTCATAAAGTCACAGTGAGAGGTTATACAAGTTGTTCATTATGAGGCTCAACTGAATGAACTGAACTTTACATACTCTTGTGGTGGCACAGATGGTCTACTTTGGCAACGTGACAGAGAATGGAACACAAGGCATGGTGGTGATGACAATGACAGCTGAAGATTATGATGATGCCAATGAGGGAAGCAATGCTAAACTCACTTACTCCATTGAGAAGAATGTGATTGATGAGAACACAGCTACACCCATCTTTGAGATTGAGCCCGACACTGGTGTAATAAAGACAGCTGTGTGCTGCCTTGACAGAGAGAAGACTCCTGACTACTCCATTCAGGTGGTGGCTGTAGATGGAGGAGGACTCAAAGGTACTGCCATCCTATACACAGATTTTCTTCATCTTAATTATATCTTTTGTTCATCTCTTAGATTTGACGATTAGTTTGACTCATTATTTCAAGATAAAATTTTCCTGAAATTGTATAAATTAGCATTTTTCAAGTATAATTAGATACTGTAAAATCCTTCAACTTTGAAGCCTTGTAGCTGCTCTGTTCGTAATGAAATGTTTATATTCTAAACTTCATTTCTGTTGTGTTTTACAGGGACTGGTACAGCAAGTATCAGAGTGCGTGACATAAACGACATGCCACCAAGGTTTACCAAAGAGGAATGGCAGACAGAGGTTGCTGAGACTGAAGGAGCTATTCTACCAGACCAGGCTATTCTTACTGTCACTGTTCATGATGAGGATGAAACCAATAAATTCCATTACAAGGTCATTGAATCATCTGGGTATGGTGCAGACAAGTTCACAATGGTGAGGAACAATGATGGCACAGGCTCTCTCAAGATTGTTCAGCCCTTGGACTATGAGGACCCAATGCAGCGAGGTGGATTCAGGTTCAAGATTCAAGTGAATGATAAGGGAGAAGACAATGATGCAGAGAAGTACCATGTCGCTTACTCTTGGGTCAAAGTGGAGCTGCGAGATATCAATGACAACAAACCCCAGTTTGTCAAGCCCAACATTGAGGTGCCTGTGTTTGAGAATGCTGAAATTGGGAAGAGCCTGGAGACTTTCAAGGCCACAGATCCAGACCAGGGTGGGCAAAGCAAGGTGCTGTATGCCATTGACCGTACGTCTGACCGGAGGAGACAGTTCGCCATTGATGGAACAGGAACAGTAAAGATCCAGCGAAGCTTAGACAGGGAGGAAAATCCTCGCCACTCAGTAAAGATCTTGGCCATTGATGATGGCACTCCAGCAAAGACTGCCACAGCAACACTCACTGTCATTGTCCAAGACATCAATGACAACTCACCAAGGTTCCTGAAGGATTACCGCCCAGTCCTGCCAGAGAATACGTCTCCCAGAAAAATTGTTGAAGTCTTGGCCACTGATGATGATGATCGGTCAAAGGGCAATGGACCTCCCTTCCACTTCAGAATGGACTCGACTGCTTCAGATGAAATTAGAGCCTCCTTCAAGGTGGAGCACATTCCAAAGGGAGCTAATGGAGATGGCATGGCAGTCATCTCCTCCTTACGCACCTTTGATCGGGAAGTTCAAAAAGAATACCATGTACCCATTGTGATCAAGGATGCTGGCACACCACAGATGACAGGCACATCAACCCTCACCATCATCATTGGAGATGAAAATGACAACAAAATGCAACCTGGCTCAAAGGATATATTTGTTTATAACTATAAAGGTCAAGCCCCAGAAACACCGATTGGACGAGTTTATGTGTATGACTTGGATGATTGGGATCTGCCCGACAAGAAGTTCAACTGGGCCATTGAGGCTCATCCAAACTTCAAGCTGAACGAAGACGATGGCATGATCACCATGAAGCGTGGAACTGGTGATGGCAAATACTTCCTGCAGTTTCATGTGTATGACCGCAAACACACTCAGACTGATGTGGAGGCCAATGTGACTGTGACGGTGAAGGAAATCCCTGAGATTGCCGTCATTAATTCAGGCTCCATTCGAATTGCCAACATGACGGCTGAAGATTTTATCAGGATATGGAACTATAAATCTCAGCGAGTAGTGCGCAGCAAGGCAGACATATTCCGGGAAAAGATTGCACGGCTAGTGGGGACGAAGGTGGAGAATGTGGATGTGTTTAGCATACAGCTTAAACAACTACGACCTCCAATTACTGACATACGTTTCTCAGCACATGGTTCACCGTACTACCAGCCCATCAAGCTGGATGGATTGGTTCTCCAGCACCGAGCCGACATAGAGGCCGAGGTGGGCATCAATATTACCATGGTGGGCATTGATGAGTGCCTGTATGAGAATGTTGAATGTGAAGGGTCTTGCACCAACCACGTAGTCATCTCCAATCTGCCCTACATGGTCAATGCTAATAAAACAGCTTTGGTTGGTGTACGAACTGAAGTTGTGCCAGAATGTACTTGTGGTGCCAGAAACTTCTCCCAAGAGGAATCCTGTCGGCCAAACCCATGCTACAATGGTGGGCGCTGCATTGAAGGCAAGTCTGGGGTGCACTGCAGATGTCCAGATGGGTATGATGGGCCTCGTTGCCAGATGGTGACCCGCACCTTCAGAGGAAATGGCTTCGCTTGGTTCCCTCCCTTCAAGATGTGCGACAATTCCCACATCAGTCTTGAGTTCCTCACCAGGCGACCTGAAGGTCTCCTTTTCTACAATGGTCCCATAACTCCCCCAGAGCCAGACGAGATCATTGTATCAGACTTTATTGCCTTGGAGCTTGAGAATGGTCGGCCCAGACTTCTCATAGATTTTGGGTCTGGGACACTTCAACTACGAGTAAACACAAAAGTCAGCCTGAATGATGGCAAGTGGCACCGCATTGACATCTTCTGGGACACTGAGGTAAGTTTGCTGTGTGCTATCTTGTCACTCTCTTGATAAATACTACATAGAAAATTGAATGTCTGACTAAATATCTTCAATACTCCATGATTATGATTGTTAACCCAAACATTGTCAGCATCAAGTTGAGTCTTCCAAAAGTTACTGTGATATAATATGAGGTGTATTTTGTTGTGGTAGGTCTCACATAACATCTTTCTTATCCAGGTTGTGAGAATTGATGTGGATCACTGTGTAGCAGCAGAAGTTCAGGAGCCTGAAGATGGCAGTGACCCAATCTTTGAGTCATCAGGATGTCAGGCCACTGGGTCCATTCCTCCGTTCAATGAGTACCTCAATGTTAATGCTCCATTGCAAGTAGGAGGCCGTGCTCATGAACCACCTGACCCAAGCCTGTACAAATGGTCGCATGTTCCTCATGGTAAATTCTTCAGTGGTTGCATCAGAAACCTCATGGTCAACAGCGAACTGTACGACTTGGCTCGGCCTGGCCAGCACCGTAATACCCAGATGGGCTGCCCCCAGCTAGAGGAAGCCTGCCGCAGCAATTCTATAGTACCCACTTGTGGACCTAATGGAATTTGCTCAGGTTCTCTCTCCCAACCAGTGTGCAAGTGCAAACCTGGCTGGACAGGGCCCACGTGTGATGAACCCACGAACTCTTCTTACTTTGAGACACAGTCCTATGTAAAATATGCTCTTTCTTTCAAACCTAATGCATTCAGTACTGAAATTCAGCTGAGATTCCGCACCTGGCAGGAGTACGGGGAGCTGTTCAGAATATCTGATCAGCACAACAGAGAATATGGCATCCTTGAGATCAAAGATGGAAGGTTACGTTTCCGATATAACCTTAATAGCCTAAGAACAGAAGAACATGATTTGTGGCTGTCAGCTGTGGCTGTGAATGATGGCATCTGGCACTCTGTCCTGGTGGAGCGCCATGGATCCACCTCCACTCTGATGCTGGATGGAGGCGAGGGGCGTCGCTACAATGAGACCATGGCTTTCTCTGGCCACATGCTGATGGACGTGGACAAACAAGAAGGAGTGTATGCTGGAGGCAAGGCAGAATACACAGGCATCCGAACATTTGAGGTGTACAATGATTACAAACTGGGTGAGTTGTTATATATTTAGTTAGTATGATAGAGAAATCATCATAGTAGATGCATTGACATTACCATTAGCTGCTGCTTGTGTAAGTTTTGACATGTACTGAGTCTTGACTTTTACCTTCAGGTTGTCTTGATGACATCCGCCTGGAGGGGAAGCACCTGCCACTACCTCCTGGCCTCAATGGCACCCAGTGGGGCCAGGCTACCATGTTCCGCAATCTTGTCAAGAACTGCATCTCCCAGAACCAATGTGTCAATGTCACCTGTTTAGCTCCTTTCACTTGCAAGGACTTATGGATGAAGCATGAGTGCGGGTGAGTAGTCACTGATCATCGACCAAATAATTTTCTTGTTTTCCAAGCTGTGGACAAAAGAGAGTTCTATCATGTAACTGATTACTAAATTTTGGATAGTTTTTGTTCTCTTTTCATTTATTATTATGAAGTTACACACCTGAAACTTGATATAAACTATTTGTATTTGATCAATAAGTTCATTTCATTTTTCTTAAGGAAATTGTATGATATTTTCTAATACTCAGATATCATGGTCATCCTTAATTAAAATATAATGCCCTCATTACATTGTATTAGTAATTTATATCACTTGCTTTTAGTGCAACCTCTTGAACTAAATTCATGGAACTCATTTCTAGTCTGTGGGTCTATTTCCTATTAACATTGTGCTTTTGGGATATAAGGTATTTGTTACTTCCTGTGTAACAGTGTGTGTAGTTTGTAGTTAAAAATTAACTCATTTTAAATGCGTAAGCTAATGATAGTTTCTCTGTTTTTGCTGCCTACCTGGGATATTGGTAACTTGTAAATGCACACTACCTCTGCATGCATCCCTTCCTTCCCCATTACATCTTAGATGTGAGGATGGCACAATCCTGTCTAGTGATGAAATAGCCTGTGTGGATTTGGACGAGTGTTTGAATGACCCATGTCAGAATGGAGGGACTTGCCATAACCAGGATCCATCCTATATATGTGACTGTCCTCGAGGCTATTATGGCAAAAATTGTGAGCTGCTTCAAGAAGGCAGGACAGTGCGCCTCAGTCTGGGTGCTTTGGCTGCAATTCTGGTCTGCCTTTTGATTATCTTGGGTAAGATTGTAGGTTGTTTCTGCTCAAGAATGCTTTTCTCAAAGATCCCTTTAGTTCAAGTATAACAGAGATAGAGTGAGTCTAAAAAGATGTGCTGTATGTGCTTCCATTTCAGCAGGTAAGTCTATGAATGATAGCTGCATGATTATTCAGAGATCTTCAGTTGAGTAACTGCTGCATGATTAGTCATAGAGATCTTTGGGTGAGTAACTATAATCTGCTTGTCCATCAGTTGCTTGCATCCTTCACCTTCCCAAGCCTATCATCCCAACGACCAAGCCACAGTTACCCAAGGTAAAGCTATTCTTGCATTGTGTTGTTCACCCAACAGCTGCGCAGAGGGATCAGTGCTTTCTGGTGGCAACTCTTGTGTCGACATTGATGAGTGTGAGCTGTGGCAGCCCTGCTTTAATGGGGTGTGCATCAACCTTGAGCCAGAAATGGGTGGCTATGAATGTCAGTGTGTCGATGATTACCACGGCACAGACTGCAACATGTACCTGGAAGAAACCGTCCTCAAACCTTCCACTGATTTTGTTGTAGCCATTGTCTGCTGTATTATTTTGTTGTTATGTAAGTTGTTTTATGTTTTATTTCTTTTAATTTGTCATTTTTTTCTTCTTTGTAGAATAATATTATTACAGAACGTGAAAATGTCACTTGATGAAGATAACTGAATGTTCATGAAGTAAGCCCACAAAGTTCTCTCTAATAGTTACTTGAGACACTGTTGTGCACTTTAGCCAAGGTGTTTTCTTAGGTTGTAGGAAAAAGGATAAATGTCTGGAAGTCTCTTTTATATTTAATTAAAGTAAACTTAGCGTTATTGTTTATGGCATGCTTTGCAAAATAGTTTAGATTTTGTAGCATAAATAAATCTGTTGTGTACCATTGTATAATGGTAGTGTTGTTCATCTTCAAATCACACATTTAATCATGCTTTAACTTGATTCTTGAATTTTACATTTTTTCTGGATGCAGTTCCATATTTAGAAAATGGTCATTTGCATAGTAAAGAATTGATATTCATTTAAGAATTTTTATATCAATAGATTTTGTTTTGTGGATATTAACTTACCTATATCGCTTACGTCCTTCCTGTGCTAACATATTTTTTATGGCAGTGCTGGTGCTGGCGTTTGTGGTGTACAACCGGCAAAAGGAGCGCCACTTCCCCAAGGCTGATCCATACGATGATGTGCGTGAGAACATCATCAACTATGATGATGAAGGAGGTGGAGAAGATGACATGACTGCCTTTGACATCACCCCACTGCAGATCCCTGTTGGGCCAGCCATTGGGAATGGTGGACCACTGCTTGGAAAGATGCCATGTAAGTGGAGACTTTTATTGCAGCCTTCACTTAGGAGTGTCTTATGAAGAGGTGTCAGGTATAGGTAGACCAGAGAAATATGCTAAATTTCCTTTTGGATAATTTTAAAGCTTACTGCTGACCAATTATGGTTTACAAATGTTTGATGTTTATGAATTCTTGAAGTCACAAGCAAATTTTCCTTTATCATTATTTACAAATGGAGAATTTACATACAAATGAATATTTAAAAAGAACGATCCAAAGACAGGGAAGTGCTTTAGATGGAAATTAGAAATCTACCATTGATCTTTATATACTTTTTTTTTTAAGAATCATAACTCATTCTTAAATTCTGACTCAGCTATAATCTCATTCTTATCACATACTTTTCTTCGTATGTGTGTAAAAAAAGATGAAAATATCAGTGATATTTTTCCCTTACAGACGGCCCCGGTGGGCAGCCAGACGTTGGAGTTTTCATCAGTGAGCATAAGAACAAGGCCGACAATGATCCCAATGCTCCACCATTTGACGACCTGCGAAACTATGCCTATGAGGGCGGCGGCTCCACTGCCGGATCACTCTCCTCACTGGCTTCAGGTGGGACATCCAGCTCACTGTCTGGGCCCCTTTGCTGTCATGAGTGATTTGTTATTATCATGAGGGGAAACTGCTAGTGGGTATGGTTGGGGTATTAAAAAAGGTTTAAGATTTACTGTATTGCAGGGATCATTATATAAAGATCATCATAGGATGTGTGAACCTCATGCCAGAGATTCAATGCTACTTCTCTTGCAGGTACTGATGACAACGAACAAGATTTTGATTACTTGAATAACTGGGGTCCACGCTTCAGCAAGCTGGCTGACATGTATGGCCACGGGGAGTCTGAGGAGGAGGAGGATCACTAAGCCTGCTGCTGGAGCCTTGCTGTGAAGTTCACCTTGTTACTCGAGAGATTCTGTGTGCCAGCAGAGAGCAATGTTTTTATTTTTAATGCTAGGAGGACTCTGGTCGGGGGGAGGGAACCGTCCCTCTGTCTTAAGGTAATATGGGGGTCAATGTGGAGAGATGTTCTGCCTCAAAAAGTAATTTAGCATGTTGCCTTAAATGGAGATATTAATGTCAGCAGTATCAGATTAGATATTAGATCTTGAATCACATCAGTACGAAAATTAATTGCTCTAAAATATTACTGGTGCTATATCCTTCTCTTTGGATCATGGTGGTGTGATAAAAGAATTAATATTCTCTGGTGTCATGTGATAAAGGTGGAATATAGGTCATTTAGGTAATAACTACCAGTGTTTATGAAGTGGCATTTTGAAAGTGTCATTGCATTGCCTGCTGTCCAGTCCATGTATGTATTAGACAAAGCAGAAGCTCCACTTGGCCAGCTCAGGCAACCACAGTCCAGAGTGTCTTGAGTTGAAGATGATCACCAAGCCTTCCCAGCAATGACTGGAGGTCCTCCTGCCTGTGTGTGGCCAACACATGCTTACACACCCACACACACTCCGGCACACCACTCTTACAGTGCCAAGACACTGAACCATGATGAGGTGAAGAAAATGTCAGTGTTCAGTGTGAAATATTGCTCCTGCAAGTGGTGAGGCCAGTGATGTCTGGACACCAAGAGCTTGAGAGACAGTGTAGGTCAAGGCCATGCTGCTGAAGGGTGTAGGGGGAGACCCAACATTCCATAAAAGACACCTGTGTGATAGTCTAGCATGAAAGTGAAAGGAAGACATAGACAGAGTATTTACAAGTTATGTTATGACCCATGACCATTTGTGACTATTTGTTATTACCCGTGTTATGTGCCAAGTATGCCAGGCAAATCTCTTTGATTTGTGAATTACTGACGTCAAAGTACTTTTTATGTGCTATACTCATGATTTTGTTTGTCCTCATTCACTACAACTGTGAAGCATATCAAGAAATACAAAGGTTTAGTGTAATGCACCACAGACTCTGAGGACAATGTTTATTTGTTCTCACCCACTGAGTTACACAATACTTCTAAGTGTGAATATGAGGATGGGGTTGGTTCCCATCCCTGTATACTACTCTCACCCTTAGTTGCATCAGGCCAGTACTGCCACCCTGCGGACCTTAATGCCCGCTGACTCACAAAGGAATCTCAGGCAGTACTGAGTTAACCTGTATGAAGAAAAATGTTGAATGTATGTAAAGTTTTTGTACATGTGTAGATACTTAAGGAGATAGATGTCTCAAAGAATGAAATAGTTCTTTTTCAATATTTGCTCATCTCTATGAAAGCTAGACAGCAAGATCAGCTAGACATGTTTGACAGCTTCATTATTGTAGCTCTTCACTGATTAGCGAGTTTGTTACTGAACTGTAGTCTTCTTGGTGTCTTGCTGTACAAGTTTTGAAAGAAATAATGGATGATTTTCATGCACTGTAGGTTGTGGGGCAGCCCCTTGGGAGGAGACCAGAATACTTCTTGCTGAATAAAGAAAGAATTACTTTTGAAGACTGTGTTAATTAGAAGTTTTTAACACAGAGGAAGCAATAAAAGCTTGCTTATTTATTTGTTTTGCCTTGAGTCATTTAGTCTGATCTTGGACTTGTAAATAGGTCTTTACCACGGGGTTAGGCATCAACTTCCCAGCTACTTTGTGTTTGGCAGTAGACCCCTCATGGCCCCTCTGCCTTCTCCCCCCACCTGCTGCCCCATACCCCTACTGCCCCAGTCAGTCATCTTCCCCTCGTTCCCAAAGCCCATTCCAGCCCCAGCCAGTCTTGGGCCCCACAGATCCACCCCGCCCTCCCCATCCTCTCCATGGGTTGCGCCTGTGGTGGTCTCCCGTTAAGGAAGTTTTCCAGTCCAGTTTATTTCTTAGTCTTATTGATAGTTATGAAATTGTCTCAATCTTTAAAAGAGTAAGATCAGTCAAGTGAAAAAAGAAAAAAAAAGTGGCACTGTTTGAGGAGACTTGAAATATCCATCAACCACAGAACCTTGTCAGCACTGCCAGACATGATGGGAGCAGGCTGGGTTGTTTAGTCATTGGCTTTTTGTGTTACTTATATTATTACTATTATTATTATTATTATTATTATTATTATTATTATTATTATTATTATTGTCATCATCATTATTATTATTATGTATTTATTTTTTTATTTTTCGTCATTATAATCATCATCCTAGACTTAGAGCTATATGCACAAGTTGATCATAAAGAGGGTGATGCTGGGCTTGGAGAAACTGCAGGTTGGGGTGTCTTGAGTTCTTCATTTTTATACTAATTTATCACCACATATACCAATGAATGAATTTTTCACATGATTCATAACAATACTACTTAGGGTGTGATGGGAAGCAGGGGTGGAGGAGGAGTTCCTTGCTTCCCCCAGCCCTGCTGACCCCTGACCCTCCCACCCACCCACCCTGTACCTCACTGTCTCATCCCCTGAAGTTTTACCAAGTCCAGCTGACAGGTTTTTATAGCATTCCATATACCAAAAAAATTATGTATGAATGCCATTGTTCATTTTCACATTTTGTATAAAAGAATTTCCATCTCACTAGAAACAGAAGGACATTAAAACCAGATTTCTCTGATATAGTTGGAATGTGAATTTTTAATCTTTCCTTTTCAAGGTCTCAGACTAGTTAGCAAAATGTTTTAAGTTTAGTAATTCATATACTGCATTCCTGCAGTAATTGTGTGAACATCAAACTCTGTATTGGATAAGAGTTACCTGCAAATTTCCTTTTAATTTATTTCCTTTCTTTCTTGAAACTGCTAGTAAAATTCATACAGAGAAATTTGGGTTATCCCCAGGCCAAAGTCTTGTGTATCTTAAATATTTGTACATTATATATAAATTCTCATTGTGTACTAGCTTATAACATTGTCACAAACCCCCCCAAGAGCTTCTGACTGTTGTACCACAGATGTATATATATATAATATACTTACCTCATGCCCAGATAACTTTGGCCCAGGGAGAACAGGAATGGTCAGAGTAGAGAATTATTTCCTAAACAGTAAGAGATAAGTTTTGTACCCTAATTAAATGCCGAGTATTCATGAGCAGAGTTGTCGTCTCTGATTGGAGAACAGCGGAGAGAAAAAGCCATAGCAACTAAGCTTTTGTTTGATGTTTTTAAGCTGTGATTTTACTGTGTCTGCATTGTCATCTGAAATAGACTAAAGCCTTTGTGTATGTTCTGTTTTCTACCCTCCAGATTTTAGGAGTCACATTAATTTGTCTGATTTTAGTTTCCTTTTCACAGATTTTGTGATCCATATTTTCTTCTTGCTCATACATAGTCTTTTAGATTACATTACTTAATCATCCTCAAATCCGTATCCACTCATATCATTATTTCCTATGTTTAGTAGTCTAATGCCTTTTCCTTTATTTTCTGTGCTTAAAAAGTAATCCTGCAAAAGATTAATAGTTTATGATTTCATTGATTTGTATTTTAAGAAACAGTCAACCAAAAATTATCTTGGCATTTGAAAGAGAGAAAAGTTTAATTAAATAAATCAACATGAAGTATACAATCTTTGATGCATGATTGGAAATGATCCTTTATACATATTGTGATGAAATCTATATGCCTAAGCTATTTAATAGGTAAGTGTATAGAAATGTGTGAAGGTTGAAAAAAGTCTACACTAAGGAATTATTGCCACTCTAAAGCTACAGTGAGGCAGCAAAAAGTATCAAATAAAGGAAAGTGTCAGACAAGGCGACACTATTTCTCCTTAATTGTTGATTGTTGAAGTAGCATTTTCTTTTCTTTTTAGTAGCTGGGTTACAAGAGATGCATAGAATATCTAGATAATATCCAATTCTGGATATATTATTCTAACAAGTAAAACTGTACACATATACTAATTATACAAGATTATTTTGAAGAAAAGTGGAAATAATATTCAAGAATTGCACAACTTCAAATAAGAGTGTTACATACAGTGTTCATGAATGTCTATGAACATCTAATGATGACAAAATTACTATATCTATTGATAAAACTATGGGGATGGGGAACTGAATGTTGTTAGATATTAGTATGGGCTTTGGTTAAAATATGGTAATGGTAATACGAAATGTTGCTCTAGATAAGACATTATAGTAATAAAAATTATAAACATTTTAGTTCCTGCTCAAAATCGCAAATAATTGGTGGTGTGATTTTGCTTAATCCAACTTTTTTCAAAACAATTGTAAAACTCAACTTTATAACTTCGAAATTCATGTTGCGTCAAAGTCGCTAAGTCGCAACTCGGTGCCGCAACCTCCAGCTCCATTGATAATACCAATTCTGATAATGTACAGAATCTTGTCAGAATTTTTGGAGTAAGAAAAACGTTATTGTCCTTAGGAGAATATGATGAAAATCAAGTACTTGAGTAAAATCAGTACAATATTTTGATTTTGGCGCCAATTTCCTGCCACAGCTGATGCCTTCACGTTCGAGGACCCGGACCAAGGCTCTTACATTTTATAATACACTACTTTCCTATTGTTTATCCTTTTTAGAATGACAGGCTTCGAGTGAAATGCTCGACGGCCAGGAGGGGACACGTAAGTAATTAAAGTATTATTTCTGTCCTTAAGATTGTGAATGAATAAGACATAATAATATTACTAGAGATGGAGTCTCGACTCCTGATTCGAGACGTGAGAGAGAACTCTGGACTGGAACATGGCCGACAGAGGAACACTGAGACTGACTGCTCCACGACCACGGTAAGTTATGCTATTTCCTGGGTTTTCCTCTGCAATACACTGTACTAAACCTGGTTAGTGACTCCCGTACTTCACTTACATAATCATGGTACACAGTCAAAGTGGTCGAGGCTGAGAAATTCGGTGGAAGTCTTCAACCTGTTCGCAATATGGCTGGTGAGAACGTAAACAATGGCCGCATTAGGTGCCGCAATAGCTTAGGTCATGTGGCACCACTAGGGTTAACGAGAGAGAGAGAGAGAGAGAGAGAGAGAGAGAGAGAGAGAGAGAGAGAGAGAGAGAGAGAGAGAGAACATAATTTGGATTCAGAGGAAGATGTTCATATAAAATTATGTACTATAAATAAGTTTCTATTCCAGAGTAATGTAGTGGATGAGAGAGATGGATGGGTGGACTACATATGTCTGAATTTAAAGAAAGCCTTCAGTAAGTTGTATATAGGCAGGTAATGTAGAAACTGGAACTTGAAGGAGGAATTGGAAGATCAGTTTTATAATAGATGAAAGACATTTATGCAATGGAGAAATAGGGACAGTAAATTGAAATAATAAGTCAAAGTGGAAAAGGCTGTAATGGAGGACTCCTACTAATAAATATAGTGTCATGTGGTTTTCTCGGTTAATATGCGGAATAGCTCTTTCTTACCGACCTGCATTTTTACTGTTTTCTCTTGTAGACTTGCTATGTTTGCGCATTTGAGGATACACACAACTTAAGGGCTAATCACTCCATTTTTGGAATCCATAAATAGCTACCAAAGTTATGGAACATTCTAACATCCTTATCTTTGTCAATAACTGAGCTAGTGTTAAGTTTTATCACAATTTTAGTTCTGAATGATGTGTTAAATTGGGATATAGTACTGGTTTTTATTTCATGATTTCTTTTCTTTTCTTTTTAAGCTGAATTTCGGAGCAAACCTCTAGCACATTATGAATCCATAATAATGTGGAATACAGAGAGGATGGTCCTGATGAGGGTGACAGCTACAGGAAACGAGTGCCCTCCTTAGCTGCTGAATTCACATGGCTAGGACACCGATAATGTGAGGTGAGTTCATGCATCTCATCACTTCATTGATATTTCCTGTTAGGGATAGGGTGGTGGTGTTTGAGCTCACGTCAAAACATGTGTAGATCCCCAAATGGCATATCCTGTTATCTTGTGATTATAGTGAGGCTGACACATCTAGTTTTCTTGTCACATTTGCCCAATTTCCTCCCATATTATCTCCCTCAAACCACATGACTGATGATTCAGTCTTCAGAGTTCTGTGAGTATTGAATTTCCCTTTCTCTTAATGCCTGTCTTACTATAGGAAAAACAAAAGAAAGGTATATAATAAAACACCCAAATTTGTAACTAAACAATCATTTATTTTACACAATACATGACTATGCTGGCAAAAGACCACTTTTATAAATATAGAAAAGAGATAGAGCTCATCTGTACCTTTGATGGCTTCTGCACATGGACAAATCTCTGTAAATTGCTATCTACTAATGTACTGTACATTCATTATATATTAGAGTGTATTCTGTGCACTTATGTAAATCACACCATTATGCAACTGAGATAATCCGGCATCACTTCAGGTATACAAGAACCGTTTGCTCACAAATATACAGATAAGAATCACATTCACCAAAAAGAAAAAAATAATAAAAAATCCTACTCTATTGACTTAAAACTAAACAAAAGAAAAAATAAATAGATTACACATCTAAGTGTATAACAACTCTTGCATAAACATCTTTCTAGTATATGGACCAAAGAGTGTCTACATGGTTTGTTTAACTGGTAACAAAAGTACATCTGTTGCTGTCCACTAACACAGCCAGTAGTGGTCAGACTGTGCAGCCAATCCCGTCACTGCTGTTCTTGCTGTCAGGATGGTGTGTGAGAAAAGGTGACAGGTGGGCTATCACATAAATGGTCTCTCTCTCTCTCTCTCTCTCTCTCTCACACACACACACACACACACACACACACACACACAGTGGGATTAACCAGTGAATAGGGATGCAGTAAAGGCTTATTGAAAATAACATTTTATTTTATTGTAGTGGTAATGATGGTAGATTATGACAACAATGGCAGTATGTTACGAGTTTAGTTATTTACTACCACAATCCAGGATTGGCGCTCATTGCCTGCCTCGACTTTCTCTATGGCTATCTAATGGAAAGGTTCTAGTGCAATACAGGTGTCTAGCATCTAAAGATCAAAATGCCATCTTGGGTCAAACCCAGATGTTAGTAGATGTCTTGATATAGCAATAAATTATTCATCACATTGTATGGAAAGAATGGCAGAAATGAGATTAATGAAAAGAACACCTAGCTCTGATGTGAAAAACCACTTTGTGATTGCAACAAATTTGTCATGTGTCACCAACCAGCATGCTTTTAATTTTGCCACAGGTCTTCTGTGGTGGATATATATTGTCAAATGGATACGAAGGTTGATGACAGGGAACTCACCAATCACAGTTTGTGCTGACTGCCGACTAAATGGAATGGGATGGGCACATTTATCAAACAATATGAAAACTTATGAAGTGAAACCATTTTCACTTTTACATACTTTTATTTTAGATCTGCTACGAGATGCTGATGTGGAAATGATTAAGAATGCTGAGGAAATGGCTGACTCTCATCCTACACAGATGGTGAGTGTTTTTTATTAACTGAGGGACTGTAGGAGTGACTGTGGGTTTATAAACATACTGTGGGGAACATATTGTGGGGCCTGTAGGCTGTGGTGGGTGAGAGAGAGAGAGAGAGAGAGAGAGAGAGAGAGAGAGAGAGAGAGAGAGAGAGAGAGAGAGAGAGAGAGAGAGAGAGAGAGAGAGAGAAACAAATTGCAAAGGTAATGGATGTAGACATAATTTTCTGTATTATAACATCTTTGCACTTCTTTTATGATGGCACTTTAGTCCTTAGATGCAAGCCATCTCAGATTAAAAAAATGGAGAATTTGATATACAATTATGTATACCGAAAGTCTCATCAGACTCAGGCAGTAAAGTTGCCAGAGGATGTGTGCACAAGATGACACTTACTGGATGATGCTCCTGTGACTGATTGACTTACTTATTCTTCTCTCATTAAAAAAAGAAAAAGCATAAAGAATCAAAAGTATGCTGATAAAATGATCTTATCTTTACATCAAGTGCAATATGTAAGCCAATCAGCAAACACGAGCACATCGTGAGCAAGTGCTACATGGTCACTCATCCACAGGTGACAATTATTGCAATGGAGTCTGTGATGCTGACTACAGTACAGCAAATCACCAACCAATGACTAAATATAAATAAATTACATGAATTAATAAAGTGAACTCTAAAATGTATTGCAAGTATTTTGAAACAGTATGACCAGGAAGAGCAACACAAAGAGTGAGAGTAGGAAATCCTGGGATGTCAGCGCAGCCATGGCTGTCAGTTTATCAGTGTCTCCCGTCGTCGCTGGCAGGGCAGGAATGATGTGGCCAAGAGGATGCGGCTCTGGGCAGCTGCCACACGTTTGCGTAAAATGATCGTCTCCCTCGCGAGTGCTTCCACATAAGTGTGTCTGTCTAGCGGTGAATCCTCCTTTACATGTACTGCAAAGATGAAATAAAATGAGTATGGATTGTTTTGAATAAATGTTCACCATAGGGAAGGTGGAAATAAGCTTGGTGTCACGGGCAATGAACAATAGAGATTCCTCTAATAACATTTAGTAAGTTGGATACTTTTCTCATCTCTAATTTGATATAACAAGTTATAGCATACTATACATACAATGCTCTACAGAGATGGGGGATTGAATGCACAAATTCAGATGTGTAAGGTTGTACTATCTGCTAAAATTGCAGTTATGGGAGGGATAAACTACAGATCAAAGGTAAAAAGAGGGTGTGAATGACAAATAAAAAATTATGCATGTCTTATCAAGGAATCACATTCCTGCTACTGAAAAAGTGGAAGTACAGGTTGTCTACGTATTGTTGTTAAGCAGGGCAATTGCAAAAGGGGCTAGCAGTAGGTTACTAAATTTTCTAATAAAATTATCTGCAAATTTTCAATCTTACAAAACTTTCAAATCAAAATAGTTGATATCTTCAAAAACAAAACAAAATGGTGCAGTTGCATACGTACATTTGACTTACGTTCGTAGCTCCAGGAGCCAGAGGGCACATTGAGACTTCCCTTGGCCTGGGCAAGGTCAGCCTTGAGTGCCTGCTGTTCTGACTTCAAAGACAACACCTGCTGTCGGTATGCCCTGAGCTGCGGCACCTCAGCAGCACTCGGCCGGCCCTCGTATCTCTTTACATCTTCCTCAGACCAGTCCTCGACTTGCACCTTGGTTGGACCACCAGGATGCTGAGTTTTGGGCTGAGTGCGAGGTGGCTGAAGACCTGAAGAATGGGCCTGTGCCTCCCTGCGGTGTTCTTCGTCCATCTCGGAGTCCTGGGAGGAGCTGAAGGAGGAACACTCGGAGTCCCGTGGAATGCTTTCATAGCCAGAGGACTCCCCCAGTGATGGGTTGGTGCCCAGTGAGCCGTTGTTGGTAGCTGGATGGTGGTGGTGCTCATGGTGCTGGTGGGGAGGCAGACTCTGGCCAGTTCTCCAAGACTCAGCACATTCCAAAGGAGTTGCACTGCCTTGGGTTGCTGCTCCAGAGTCGTGGCCTGAGTCATAGCCTTCGGTGGGTGTGGCAGCATCAGGGGGGTACATGAGGGTGCATGTGTATCTGTAGTTGCCCCTTGAGCCCACAGGAGGAGGCTTGCTTGCCCCCACACGAGCTGACTTTCCCCAGCGGGTGCGGACTGAGAGGGAGGTATCGCTTCTTCTACTAACACTTTGTTTCGCTGCACTTTGTGAGACCACTCGGGAGGGAGACTTTATCAAGTTTTTTGAATTACGATCTGGAGATTTAGAATTTTCTCTACTTTTAGCTGGGACTTTAACTTTACAATCTTTAAGTTTTGCTGTATTTTTCTTATTTTCTATGATTTTATTATTATTCTGCTTTGCTACTTTATAAGGGGTTTTTGATTTACTTTTACCAACACCTACACATAGGAATTTAGAAAGTTTAGAAGTTTGCATCATATACTCTGAATCTTCACTTATATTACTAACACAGTCACTCTCATTATCACTCTTCCCAGTCACTGTCCGATCATCATTTCCATCAAACAAGTCATCATCTTTAGTGTAATCATATTGCACTGGATTGCAGAGGACAACATTAGCTTCAACATCTTCTATAAACTCTGGGAGTGGAACTCCATTGACAGGCACTCGATCTACCAACTTCTCAGTGGAGTCTGCCAGTGGGGCATCCATTAAACGTAGACTAGCTTCTGAGGCTTGGCGTGTCAGATTTGCATGTGACAGGCTGTCAGGATTGTGAATGGGAGAGAAATTGAAAAACGTTGAAGGAATATACGGCACGAGATCACTTTGGACATCACATGTGCAATGATCCTCTGGGAAATCTAAGTCCTCTGTTCCAATGCACTTGTCACTTGCAGAATCCTCCATGGTGTCCAGTGGTCGACTGAGCCACTGTGACTTGCTCCTCAGAGCCGATTCCAGCCTCAGAATGCTGTCCCCGTGACGCAGCTGTCGCTTGTTACACTGGCGACACAGCTTTCCATCTGCCTGGGCTGGTTCACTGCAAATGCTGTCATCTTCAAGAGGTTTCTTTTCCTCTAGCAAAGAGTCATGGCTATTGGTTAAAATTTCTGCAAGTGTGGCTGCCTGTAGCCTTGGGCCTCCTGCATGAACCCTTGGACTCTGTCTGGCAAGAGTGCGATACAAGTCATGAATTTTTGCCAACTCATGAAGGTTGCGATTGGCTACATTGGACTGGAGGGCCAAGCTGAGGTCTTGACAGACTCTGCCATAGTCTGTCACCTCAAAAAGACTGAAGGGTCGAGAATCATCATCGTCTGAATCATCTTCATCACCCGTCTCTCCAATCTGAGAGTACGAATCTGAAAAATAATAACAAAAACTCTGGTGAATTATTCTCTTTATTTTAGCATAGTCAATACTTTCTTCTAAAATATGCCTAAAAAATGGTCTTACAAGGAATCTATTGCTCAAAGTGAAATGGTTTCCTTGCAAAATTGAATGAATGAATGAAGTGGACAGTGATCCTGTTTTAAGAACTTAATATAATGACATTTACATTTAAAATTATAAATGATAATGAAGTTGTGAAATAAGTATTTGTAATTAAATGGAGAAGCAACAGCTAGGAAGGCATGAACCACATCAAATTAGGTGTAGCTTGCCAGTAGGGGAATGTACAAGAACAACATTATTTATTTTATACCATATTAATGTGACTTGAACTTTTGTGAGAATTATCTTATCTTTCACTATAAATGACTTTGCAAGAATTAATTTAACTTACCTGTGAATGTGGAAGCACAAGTGAGATTTTCTTCAGAGAGAACCCGGAGAGGATGATCATCACTGGTCTCAACACTCATTACTTCACTCTGGCAAGGTGTGTCTGCCAAAGCTCGCAGAATATCTTCTTCACAGACCTTGGAGACCAAAATAAAAATTACAGAATTTACACATTTACTTTTCATGGTGAGATCCCATCATATTTCATGCATGATTTATTTATCTTACTCAAAATGGCTAGTGTTCTGCTGTGGAAGTATACAATTATCATCATAATAAAAAGTTCATAAGATGGTCACAACACACTGATTGACTGGATTAATAACAAGCTAAAAAAACTTAGTGTAATTAATGAAGGACTTAATACTGAATGGTGACTAATAAGTACAGTTACATGTGAAGAACTTTAACCCCACTAGTAATGCTTTACCTGCACACAACAGTCCATGGTGATTGCTGGATGATCTGGTACCTGGACCTCAATCAGCTCTGTGGAATGGTGAGTCCCAGATGAAGCCACAGACCGTCTAACCCATCCCCTCTTGACAGGATCATGGGTGGCCTCTGTACTCTCTTCAGCCTCACCGTCTTCTCCATCCTGTGTCTTGGCCTTGTCTTGGTTATGGCCCTGGTCTTGGTCCTGGTCCTCACCAACCATGTCTGCCTCAAGCTCGGGTTCCTCCAATACCGTGGCTGAGGAAAACAGATATGGTAAAAGGCTTGTATGAAGGCTCTTTTTACTGAACCACAAGTTCAGGAAATACAGTAGCACTACATGTGCTATATAAACTACTACTCTATCAGTGGAAGATGAACGGACATGGGAGTCCAAGTTTTTCTCATAATAAAGTTTTTCCATCATATTCAAATCAAAGGATTATCTTTTTTGAAAGTCACAAGTAGGGAAGGAAAAAAATATCTTTCATAACACTTAAAACTGATATAACTAATGTCATCTTTCATTATGTCTTCCTCTGTCCAGTTTCATTTTCAGCAATTTAATTCGGTAAAAATAAAATTCAGATATCTCTATGACACAATAAAGTAGACTATTACTTTGCTAAACTCTACATGTCCCCTTCAGACATACAATTAATTGAATGTGGAATTGTAAAATTGAATGAGTTGGTACCTGATTTGTGACTACAGAAAAAGAAGACATGAATGAAAAGCATGGAAGATGATACTGAACACACTCCATACCATTATACTAAGCATGCTCAGGTCAAGTGGCACCAGTAATACTCACCTAAGCCCTGGTGTGCTTGCCGCTTGCACTCCTCTTCTTCACATGATAGAAGGGAACTCAGCTCCTCACACTCCTCAGCTAAGGCTTCACACTGAGAGCAGATGTCATCAATAGATGGTTCATCAGCACCAGAGGCTTCTTCATCTGGTGAGCAGTGTGGTTCTGTGCTCTTCTCATCCAAGATTGGCTCTTTTGGCAGAGGTTCTGGCACACTGTGTGGAGAACTTGGTTTTTCTTCAGCTTCATTTGTCTCGGCAGGAATGAGATTTTTCCTCTCCAGCTCTTCAATAAGGTTTGGTTGTGGTGGCAGGTTGCTGTCTGAGCCTGCTGGCCGGCCTGGCCCTGAGGGTGGATCCTCACTGAGTGTGTCTTGGTCACTGTCCAGTGTGGATTCCTCACATGTGCGGAACTGTGTAAGGTGGGTGAATTCTTGCTGAGTGGTGGGAGCTTGAGCAGGCATTTGGGCAGGCACAGTCTGTTGCTGCTCTAGTTGTTGCACCACCTGTGCTGTTTGTACTGCCACCCACTGCTCAATCATAGTCTTTTTGTGGTCATCCATGAAGCCATAACCTATTGGAGTCATCTGTGGACCATCCACCCAAGTTTCAGCCTTATTTGTTTTGATTTTCTGAGCTGCTGTGACTCGGGACTTGTGCACACGTGGCCCATCAATCCACTGCTCATCAGATATCACGCCATCAGCTGCTCCTTTGGGGAGATGACGAACTTGCTGCTGCATCTGTGATTGCTGCTGCTGCTGTTGCTGCTGCTGTTGCTGTTGTTGCTGCTGCTGCTGTTGCTGCATCTGTTGCTGCAGCTGTTGTTGCTGTAGCTGTTGTTGCTGTTGCTGCTGCTGCATATGTTGTTGGTAATGTTGCATTTGAATGAGTTTTTGGTTCTGCTGTTGCAGTTGCTGAAACTGTTGATACTGTTGATGTTGTACCAATTGGTGAACATTTTGAGGTTGTTGTAATTGTTGAAATTTAATTTGTTGCTGCTGCATCTGTTGAACCTTTTGTAACTGTTGATGCTTTTGTGACTTCTGCAGTTGTTGGTGTGCTTGGTGCTGCAACTGCATCTGCTGTTGCTGCTGTTGTGATGGTTGCTGATGAAACTGTTGTTGCTGTTGTTGTTGTTCTAGCTGCCTCTGATTTTGCATTTGGGCAGACATAGGAAGTCTAGTTTGTTGAAACATAGGAACCAAATTATTTGGTTCTTCATAAGCATTATAATTGAAATGCCTCAAGTCACCAGGAACTAGAGGTCCCAGAGCAACCTGTGGCTTGAAGGATGAAAGGAGTGGTTGCTGTCCTGCATTGTTATTATTGTTGTAAGCTATGTGGCTCACACCTGGTTGGTGTCGTATAAAGCCACCTGCAAGGGCAACTTTCCCAGCAGAGTTGGAAGTACTAACTGTACGTGGTGGTGGGCGGGGTTTTATCTGTGGGTGAGCATTGGGCACTGAACGAGAGGTTGGCGTGGGACTGGCAGAAGCAGCTCGCCGTGTGTATGCTGGTGTTGGGGAAGCTGAGTGTGGCCTCAAGTGCTCCATGGACCTGAGCCGTGTGATAGGCCACACCTGCTGGTTGGTGTGGTGTGGCATGAATACAGGTGGATGCTCATTGTCTGTGGTGTCACCAGGACCACCACCCCCGATATAGATGACAGTATCACAGGACTGTTCTGAAGATGAGAAGTCCATTGACGAAGACCCAGCAGAAGTTTCTCCAGATGATTTTCCATGAGAACCCTCAGAGCTTCCTCCAGAGCCTGACCCTCCAAGACCCTGAAAAGAACAATTTCCAGGCATTAGTTGCTGACATTCAGTAATTAGGTAAGTATGTATGGCATACAGAAGATGTTAGAAAAGCTAGATATAATACATGAAATTAGATTGGATATTGCAGTTGTCTAATCCATTGGCTACTTAGTTTTTGAATATTTATCATCAATCTACCTTGTTGAGCTCATCATATTGACTCTAGGAGTCATAACTAGATGGTGGAAAACTAAAAAAAAAATCAAGAGTGTGAATATGAGACCAAATCAAGTTGTTGTGCACATAGACACAACATCCAACATTGAAATGAAAATGAGGATAGAAAAAGTAGAAGGAACATAAAAGGGGCTGCTGTCAGTTGCCTCAGACACTTGTATTTTGATGAGAAGATGAGGTGGTGTTCTACAGATTGAAAATCATATTCAAGCCCCCGAATGTTTCAAAGTTAATACCTTCAGTTTTTTGCGTCTCATCCGGTGTACTCTGGAGGCAAGCTGGAGGGTGGCAAGGGTGTGCTGGACATGGCGAGGTGCTGGAGACACATGAACCACCATAGCAGCATGGCAGGTCACAGAGCCCAGTGCTTCTTTCAGTAGGAGTGTTAACTTACTCTCCCGATTGGGGAGATATCGCTGGCCATTGAATATAGCAAGCAGTACTGAGGTGAGGGAGGACAGGGACATGCCACCACCACTCCCAGTCATATCACCCACATCAATCATATGAAAGCGACTCCGGCCACCGACAACTGGAAAAAGTGTTCACTTACATTTCGTATATAGAACATGAAACATGAATAAACTTCACTGCCTGATTTTTTTTTTTTCAAATGGTTTAAGGAATAAAATCAATTATTCAAGATATACCTGTACCTGTCTGCACTGGATCTCACAGAAGCATGTCCAAATTGAAATAATTATGTGCTATGTGAATTTTTACAGCAATTTCCACTGAATAACTAAACATTTTATTTGTACCTCCCATGAGTTTCTTGCATTCTATGGTTTATGACTCTACACAAGTTGTGATATTATACTTACCACCACCTTTGCCTGACTTGTCTACTGCATACTGGTAGATATGGAGTGTGTAGAGTAAGGTGGCTGATCCTGAGGTGACCAGAGGCTGCTGCTGGCTGGCTTGTAGGTGTTGTGCAGCAAGAGAAGATCTAGCCGCAATGGCCACATCTAAATAGTGGGCAGCTGCTTCAGGGGATGGTGCCCGCAGTTCTGCCACAGATGAGAGGTAGCCACCTGTGGTGTCTCTCAGCAGGGCTCCAGGTGAAGCTTCTCCCTCTGGTATGAAAATGTAAAATTATTTCTTTGCCTTGCACATATGCAGTTTCTTCAGTATAATGGTTCAGGATTAACTTCATATTGGGTAATTGTCTATAATTACTGCTCCACCCCGTCACCCCCCCTCCCCCAACCCCTCAAGCAAGCTTGGGGGACCTATAACCCGTTATAAACTGTAGCGGCGCCGCTTGTGTCTTTCCTACTGCCAAACACATTGTTCTCCACGATAACTGCACTCCGGTTGACACTTGAAGTAATACTATGTAATTCAAAGAATGTTAATAATGCGTAATTTTCTTAAATGCTGCTGCTATATCTCCAAAATAAGTGAATAAATACCTTTCATGACCCGACATGGCGAATGTGATTGTTTTCTGCATCATGGCGGATGGACAGCCTTCACTTACATAGAGAAAGCCAGTTGATTGATTGATATTTTTCTCTAATTTTTCATTGGCTGTGAAGAACTTACCGCGCATGCGTACTTCCAATCAAGAATCATACTCGAACACTTTTTCGAACACTTGAGGTTCGAAACACTTCGGAATAACAATGGCGCCTAGGGATTTTAGTGATTATTTTTATGACAAAACAATACAAAGAACTCCAAATTTACTAACCTGCGACACAGACCAAGAAAGAAAGAATTTGTCAGACTCCAATATAGTTTAAGTCTGTTCTCACAAACAAAGTAATCAACTATGGGTTGACGGCAAAACAACATATAATGAATTGTTCCTTATCAATCTCATTGTCAGTCTGAAGAAGGTGGAACGAGCGGCGACAGGCAGGGGCGCCGCCGTGAACCATAATGAGCGAGGTTTATGCTGGAGCGGCCAGACTAAGGAACATGTACGTAAATATTTATTGGCCATGGAACAGTGTAGATTAAGATGTGAATTAGGATAACACGGATCTGGATTAAGTAGTTGATGTAATAAATGGTAATCCTACCTATAAATACGTTAAAAGTGGGGCTATTGGTAATACGAGGTAGGGGCACGATTTTGTGCACGAATGTTGAGAAAAAACCTCTGATTTTCTACACAAGTTTGTGTTTGACTGGTGTTTAAGTTCAAGCAGCTTATGATTCTGCATAGCGAAAATTATAAGCTAAATCTTACCTACACATCGATAATATAATACCACCATCCTTACCATCTTTATTGACCGATATTCAACATTTCCTTGTGTTTTAATAAACATGGATGTTATTAATGTAAACCACACTTACCTTGGGCATATTCAGCCAGCAGATCAGTCAGCATGGCACCAGCCGAGTCCACTGCCACAGCAGACACTCTCACGCTGAACCTGGCACCACTTTTGGCCTTCTGCTCCACGATGGCCCGGTACAACCAGGCCACGGCAGAGGGCACTACCCCGAGCTCCCCTGGCCCGGTGTGGGATCCCAACATAGTGTAGGTCTTGCCTAATCCTGCTCCTCCGAAACACAACACACACCCATCATTTCCAGCCAGGACAGCATGTAGCACGTCCACCACGGCGCCTGATACCACCTCACTCTGTTGGTGGGGGAGAAGAACTGCTTATGAATGGTGATGCTAAATCCGAACAATCGGAACATTAACTATTATATTTAGTTAAGTCAAAGAGCAGTTTGTTTCTCTCTCTCTCTCTCTCTCTCTCTCTCTCTCTCTCTCTCTCTCTCTCTCTCTCTCTCTCTCTCTCTCTCTCTCTCTCTCTCTCTCTCTCTTTGTGTTTAACAGTTTGGAATGGAGCGATCTCACGTTACAGAATGGAGAGCAAGGATGGAGTGTGAACACGAGCTGCTGCTCCAAGCGTTACCTGACTCTTCCAGTCTGCTGATCAATTTGTCACGGCATTTGTCTTTCATTTACCATTTCAACAGTCTTATGGTTTTCTTTAATTATATATGTTTGAATCGTACAATATAACATGCAGGCAAAGATTAGACACACTGCCGACAGCTAATATATAAGAGGGCTGCCTGAGTGGTAGCCTAGCCTGCCTCTCTCGGTGTCGGCTTGTCTGGTCTTGTGGACTGACATCAATTGGAATGTTGCTGTAATCTTTCTTTGTCAGAAATTTATGTACACGTCATTCATATTCAGTACAATGTTGCCTTGTTTACAAAGAAGACTAAGACAAATGCTAGTGTACAGCAGAAGAGTTGAGGTGAAATGTGAGCTGCTACACATATTAGCTGAATAATGCATTCTAACATCCCCATCATGACTGTTAAGGCCTGTTGTGGTTTGTTATCCTCTGCAAAGAAGGCGGCTGCCTCAGCTGACAGACATTTAAACACTGAAAGATGAAAGATCCTCTTCACATGGTAATCGTTGGCTTTGTACTTGATAACAAAAATATTTCGCACCAAACGTGAATTAAAATAACGCATTCCAAACATCAACTATAATAATTACACTCAAACTCTCAAAATTCCATCTCATCGCAGCATCATGTGTCATTTGGCAGAGCAAAATACAACAGTGCATTACCGTTCAATCTGTGTCCACTCCGTTTAGGGTACGAATGGTGGAGACATTTCTCTTCCTAATCCTTCCATCCCATGCAATCTCGCTAACAGCGAAGATTCTGTGAGCCTCTTTCTCCACTTCCAAGGATCCGTCAACTTCCTTTACAACTCTTACCAGGAATAAACTCCACTTCCTTTTAAAACTGCATGGCATTTCATATCTAAATGGCTCCTAAATCGAGGAGAGAGAAAGATTTCCAGAGCAGCCACAACATTATAGGAGCAGCCTCATGTGCACCATCAGTGTTAGGTGATCATCACCTGCGTACACTTTACCTGAGGGTCGTCCTGGGTATACACTTGATCAAAGGCAAACATCTTCGGAGCAGCAACGCCAAGCCGAGACTCCTGTGCCTGGCGGGCCTGGGGCTCCACGAGGGTCACTTGGCGCCTACGCTTGTCCAGAGTGACCACCTCCTCCTGGCCCTCCCCAAGACGCACAGCGGGAGACACCCGGAGCACTACACGGACCTGTTGGGTTTGACGGAGGAAAAGGTGATTAGTGTTTGTTGAGAGTACTAGAGATAATGGTAAATAATACACTAATACGTTTATGCATATTGCTGAAAAAAAACAAACAGTTATCAATATGGAAAAAGAAATGCTGTACGAGTAGATACAAACTTGAAACAATAACAAACGCGGTGATCAGCTGATGTGGATTGTCTCCTTTCACACTAACAGTAACAGAGGAAAGGTAAATAACAGCTGCCATGGTGTGTGTGTGTGTGTGTGTGTGTGTGTGTGTGTGTGTGTGTGTGTGTGTGTGTGTGTGTGATGACGTAAGGAAACAGAAAGAAAACAGGAAGATATGAAAGTGGTAGTAGCTACGTGATAGATTAGAGGGGAGAAGAAGAGTGATGGAAGGGAGGATGGACAGAGGAAAGGGAGAGTGTAGAGGGAAGAAGGACCTCTATAGAGATTGATGAGCGATAATACCATACTATAATAAGAAGCAATTTGTTTCATCATCATTATTATGGATACTGTAACCTGATAAGTATTCCCTTACTGATGATGTTAATGACCAGCTAATTGTGATGAGGTTAATGAGAACCAGGAGAGAGAGAGAGAGAGAGAGAGAGAGAGAGAGAGAGAGAGAGAGAGAGAGAGAGAGAGAGAGAGAGAGAGAGAGAGGGGGGGGGGGGGGGGGGGGGGGGGGGGGCGTATGTTCATCGCCAGTAACAGTTGGTGTATGAGAAAGAAGATAAATGATGTGTGAAGAATAGGAACAGCGTAATGGGATGGAGGGAGATAGAGGAGGGGAAGAGAAGGGAGGCTGACGGGAAATGGAGGAGACGAAGGAAGTGATAAACCAGAGAGAGAGAGAGAGAGAGAGAGCACTATTGTATATCTCATCTACATTTCTGTAGTATTGGCAATTAAAAAGATAGGATGATCTCGCGTCTCTCTCTCTCTCTCTCTCTCTCTCTCTCTCTCTCTCTCTCTCTCTCTCTCTCTCTCTCTCTCTCTCTCTCTCTCTCTCTCTCTCTCTAATCCCAGCAGACACGTGTAACTGTAGGCAGAAGGTAACCAGAGATCCACACTCCCTTTCTCCCTCACTCATTCACTAACCATTCCCGTCCTGACAAATGATGAGTGGGCGTGTGGTTCTCTCTCTCTCTCTCTCTCTCTCTCTCTCTCTCTCTCTCTCTCTCTCTCTCTCTCTCTCTCTCGGTATGGGCAAAAATGTGCTTTACTGGACGCAGAAATTTGTGCGCATGAGAGAGAGAGAGAGAGAGAGAGAGAGAGAGAGAGAGAGAGAGAGAGAGAGAGAGAGAGAGAGAGAGAGAGAGAGAATGTATTACGTGATTATGTGGCCATTTTGTACAGCAAAGAAAATTGTAGACGTAAAAATTGCACTTCTTAAATTATGACATTCTGGGCAGAGACAGAGGCTTCTGTCATGTGAGAGGAGGAGGAGGAAGAGGAGGAGGAGGAGGAGGAGGAGGAGGAGGAGGACACAAGACTACATTACATAATAGAGTCAGAAACTATAAGGATTTTTTTTTTTCGTTTACACATAAAATAACAAATTTTTATCGTCTGTGAAAACATAAATAAATGAAAATAATAAAAAATCAATGAATGAAAAAGAAAAGTAGATGTTTTAATGATAGAGAAAAAAAACGAAGTAAATGAAAATACAAAACATGATCACAAGAATTTCTCAGACAAACCGTTCACAGAAATAGTGTCAAGGAACCACCACCACCACCACCACCACTACCACCAACACCACCACCACCACCGTTACCCGCCGTCCTCGCCGCCACTAGAGAGAACGAAAGCACCCAGTCACGCTTCATAATCAACTATACACACAAGGGGATTGTACACAGAACCCCGAACGAGAAGAAGAAGAAGAAGAAGAAGAAGAAGAAGAAGAAGAAGAAGAAAAAGAAGAAGAAGAAGAAGATACGAGATTGAGAAAGAGAGAAAACATTGAAACGGGTAAGATGAACCAGTGAAAGGAGAGAAGAACAAGAAGGCGAAGCTAACGATGGCGAAGCGAAGAAAAATAGCGAGGAACGGGAAATACTTAGCAGAAAGGAACTAATTAAACGAATTTCTATGGTGGAGGAGGAAGTTTGCATAGCGGCTTTATCTTTAGGGTGAGGAGAGGCGGGGAGAGGGAAGGTAAGTGTGGGGAAGAGAGGGAAGTTCGTGCATGGAATTCTCTCTCTCTCTCTCTCTCTCTCTCTCTCTCTCTCTCTCCGGGACTCCGACGGAACAATTAGGAGAGAAAAACGACTCTCGCCATATCGGGAAATCGAGGAAGATGACGAGTAAGATCAAATATCATAGACTAGCCACCACTAGCCAGCCAGCCTCTGCCGCCGCCTGACACAACACTGGCCCGCGCACCACAACAAACCTGAGGAAAAAAGGACTGATGGATAGCCGCGAGGGAGGACAATTTGTGGCATCGTCTTTCTTAGTTCTGTAATGACCCAACTGGAACTATTAAATGTGTTGACTGGCGTTGTGTTGCTCCTCATTAGGTTCAATAGCACACATTGCATTATCTCATTTCACCTCTTGATATAATGATACATGTGTCACAGATGAGGCGTGCGACTGAGTTTTGTTGTAGTAAGACACTTTACACACGAAGTACAATGTATTTTTTAATGTAAATACGATGACTGATATAACAGAGGAAGGGTATTTCTTTACCGACCATGCACATAGTTTCTCGTACACCACAGCTTGAATAACATTAATTTGCCATACTATGCATTTTTTTTAACACTACGATTGATTTACAGAAAGCAGCGCATTTCAGAGTGCCCAATTAAATAGTTTCCGGCAAACAAGTCAAATGAAAACACTAATTTACTATTGCCGTATTGTTTTATATCATCTTCCGTGTTGAGAGGAGAGCGCGGGACTGTTGTCATCGCGGGACCGTCGCATAAAGGGGGAGTTTTCAATTAAGATACGCATGTTCGTGCCGCACCAGTCATTGTAGAGCCCGAGGTGCTTCGCTCGTACGATGTCAGCGTGCATGCATTTAAACAAGGTAATACTCACATCAATGGATAAACGCACTCACACACACACACACACACACACACACACACACACACACACATTGTGCAAAGCAGCTAGCACATCTTATATAATGGTATCGCGTTTCCTCGTTGAAGGACAATACAGTTCTTATCTATATCGAACATGAAGACGAAGATAATGATCAGTGTTCCCTAGGTAGTGTAATCTGTAAATGCCAGCACGAAGTAAAACGATCGATGTGATTCTTTAAGAGTAATCTATTGATTTTAACGAGGAATACGTGAGAGAATACCACAAAATAGAAACAATTTGGGAAAAAACCCAGTATAAAGTGATCTCGAATAGAGATTTTAATTTAGAAAAGGTATCAATATAAAAATCTGCAGAGAGGAATACCACACCATACAGTGCCTAACTATTACAATGTACGTATATCGGCAAAAGGATAGTGAGTATTATGAACGCCCTGACACACTGCAAAGACTATCAACCTCGATTAGATTAGGGTCCTTTCAGAAAGCTTTTTATGGACATTTCAAATTACTGGGTGGATGCAAGGGGAGAGCTGAAACAGATAGAAAGTCCCGTCACATGAAGGCAAGGCGGCTGAGGCACCGTGACTGGCGTGGTGTCTCAAGGGTCACTGAATCTTGACCGTGCACTTGGTTTTAGAAAAGTTCGTCAAAAAAAATGAATAAATAAAATGAAGAACTCGATGAATAATCTGATGAATGATGCAAAGACTGACACAAATGCTAAAATGTAGACAACTCTACGAGAAACTGAGAGAGAGAGAGAGAGAGAGAGAGAGAGAGAGAGAGAGAGAGAGAGAGAGAGAGAGAGAGAGAGTTATTTGCGCATTTTAGTCATGTTCGGCTACTTTGTTCGCTGAAAAATGTTGCGTCTTGGAAATGGGATTTAGATAAGAGCTTGATGCGGATGAAGGGAACTGCGGGTGGAAGAAAGAAAGAAAAGTGACGAATGAAAAAAAGAACAATGAAAAAAACGTACTAAGCAAAATGTATTGGAATTACAAAGAGGAGAAAAAACCAGAGAAATATTATGTAATATGACTGAAGTTAGAAAATGTAGTAGAAGGGAAGTCAAATTAATCATGAAGTAGAAGAAAAAATATTAATTAGAAGAAGAAGAAAAAAAAAAAAAAGAAGAGGAGGAGGAGGAGGAGGAGGAGGAAGATGGGTACACAAATATAGTACAGAGCGGTGCTTTGAAAATCTGAGAAAACTTGAGAGTCGGTCTATGAGGAGAAATTTGAGTTGTTTAGATTGCAATGAGAAGATAAGGCAGGGATTCAGCCACGAGGAGCAGTGTTAGAGGAAGAGGTTTGACTTTCCCTCCCCTTAATAACATTTTCTCTCTTTCTCCCAACCGAAGTCAAACAAACGCCAACGACAAGAACTGCGAATAGAGAGGGAAATGGGTAGACAGGTTTAATACACGGACTGTCACCTGTAGTCTCCCTTATTCAATGATGTTTTTCCTTGTGGTGTTTTGCTGTTATTCCTCCTGCAGCTGCTGCTGCTACTACTACTACTACTACTACTACTACTACTACTACTACTACTACTACTACTAACAAGGTGTACCGCAATGCAAAAAGAGCGAGTAAGAGAGAGAGAGAGAGAGAGAGAGAGAGAGAGAGAGAGAGAGAGAGAGAGAGAGAGAGAGAGAGAGAGAGAGAGAGAGAGAGAGAGATGACGCGTGATGTTAATAATGATGGACGCAATAAATGATGGGCGTATTTCAAACTGATCCCGGCGCCGCCAACCACGTGGGAATGAGCGAGAACTGATGATGCTGAACACAATGGAAAAGCGAGTTAAAATTGATGGAGGAAGCACAATGAGGTGATGGAGAGAGGCAGGCAGGCAGGGAGGCAGGGAGGCAGGGAGGCAGGCTGGCTAGTAGGCAGGGAGAAAGAGGGAGATGAAGAGAAGAGAGCAAAAGAGGAAGAGGAAAGGCAGGAAGGTTGTGTGTGTGTGTGTGTGTTAGAACGAACGAAAAACGAGACACGTGTTTTTGTGTATGGTGCACAGAGAGAGAGACAGAGAGAGAGAGAGAGAGAGAGAGAGAGAGAGAGAGAGAGAGAGAGAGAGAGAGAGAGAGAGAGACTGGTGGGTGAGGGGGCGTGAAAAAAAAGACGAGAAAGAGGAGGAGGAGGCGAAGAAGCAGTCAAGCCAACGAAGTAGAGGCCGCTGGTATCGCTGGTTCTGCAAGAGATTTATCGCCTCTACCTCGATACTGGGAGGTGTCTTAGTGGGGGGAAGGAAGGCAAGAAGGTGTGCAAGGAAGAAAAGAGAGAGGAAAGGAAGAAAAAAGAAGACAGACAGATAAAGAGAAAAGAAAAAAAAGATGGATGTGTGAAAAAGATAAAGTAAAGAAATAGGTAGAGATAAAGGAGGATAGAAATAAAAGGAAAAAGAATGGATAAGAGAATGAAATGTAAAATAAATTAAAGAATGGCAGGGTAAAAAGGAAGAGAGGAAGGAGAGACTGCTTGGGGAAGAAGGGGTAGATAAATTGTGGATGGGAAATATAGAATGTAAAGGAAAGAGTAGGAGAGGAAAAAGTAGCAATATCAAAGTGTGTGTGTGTGTGTGTGTGTGTGTGTGTGTGTGTGTGTGTGTGTGTGTGTGTGTTTGTGTATACGGGCACATCTGCGGAGTAACGTCAAAGCGGACTCAGTGAACTACACACCTACCCACCAACCCTCCCACCCCCACCCACACAGCAGGGCTCTCTCATGACAAGCAATATATCCTCTTTAGCAAATTAGTCATGTGTTGGAAGCGAGCGGCAGCAGGGGACCAGGAAAAAAAGAGTCAAAAAAAGAAGAAAAAAGCCTCGTGCATTAACATAACACGCGCTGCCACTGATTTTCACTCATAATGCAGTGTGAAAAAAATTTACCAAACTAAATAAAATATTGGACATTATAGAAAATGTGTGAAAAAAACTAGATAATTATTCGCCATTCTCTCGGGTTTAGTTTTCTTACATGGCTGGTATTTTTTTCATTGACAGGGAGACATGGCCACTCCTCGCTCTTCTTGAACGAGAAATACTTTTGTAAGATTGCGAGATGCTCCCCAACGTGCACCAGCTGCCACCGAGCTGCCCCGCCGCCGCTGGATTTATCCGTTTACTGTAAAGGATGCACACGTTTCTACCTTTGGCATCCGCTTCTTCGCCTCTTGTTAAAAATTCCACCTTCCAGCCGCAGCTCAGTGACTATCGGCAATCCGTCACAGGTCAGCGGGGTGTTCACTCCAACTGGGATCATGACTCAGTGCTCCTTCACATTCGTCTTGCATTACACTTGAGTAAGGCAATCAAGAAGTAACATTTGTTCTTTTATTTACTCTTATGACTGATGGGATTTCTCCTCTCATGCACCTTGGAAATCCTCATCAAGAGCAGAAGGGAAAAGCACGCAGAAAAGAATCTGAAAAAAAGTAATATGCTCCTTCAAGTGACGTTACTTTTTTTTAGGTAAAACTATTAATAAAAAATATCACTTATTCAGTCTGTAAACGTGAATTGACGTACATCTTGAAAATATAGATCAGACCGGATAAACAAGATGAAGATTAGGAAATAAAATTATAAAGACGAAAGTAACATCGATATTGAAGAAGGTTTGCATATCAAGAAAAAGTGAAGAGAAAAAAAGCAGAGCGTGATTGGAAAAAAAAAAAAAAAAAACATTACTTATCAGGGCAGCAAGGGAGAGGCTTATATCTGCGCTATCTTCACAACATATCCCCTCGGCCTTGTATAAACGACGCAGTTCCCTCGTTATCAGAAAGTCAGAACAGAACTAATCTGTCTTTGTGAGAAGGGCGGACACGCTGCCTTTTCCCCTCCTCTCTCTTTCTCTCTCTCTCTCTCTCTCTCTCTCTCTCTCTCTCTCTCTCTCTGGTAAGTCCCTGAGAGGAGCTCAGAGCAGCGTTAAAGTGCCACAATTACGATTTTCGACACGAGACGCTCAAAGTTTATCGAGGGAGAGGCGCACACTCTCCTCACGAGCCTCTACTGCCTGCCTATTTGCCCGCGTCCCTCGCAGGTCCCCCTCGGCGATACACCAAAGAGAAACCGAAACTTTGAACTTTAATTACTATATTCCTGGGCCGGCAGTCAACTTCCCCGACAGACACAGGGGGCGGAAAGTTTGCTAAACAAGGAGGAGATGCGGACGGATTACCAAGGGAGATAAATAGCAAAAATATGTTAAGGAAGCTGGGACAAGAGAGAGAGAGAGAGAGAGAGAGAGAGAGAGAGAGAGAGAGAGAGAGAGAGAGAGAGAGAGAGAGAGAGAGAGAGAGGATGAAAGAA
>CM035196.1:27068543-27078543 GCA_020233015.1 Callinectes sapidus
CTCTCTCTCTCTCTCTCTCTCTCTCTCTTCCATCCACCACCTTTTACCCAAGTGGTCATTTTTCTTCCTTTGTTTATTTATTTATCTGAATGCAAGGGAAGGTCTGGCTTAGGGCGACGAAAAAGTAAAATATTGAAAGTCCACTAATGAAAAAAGACTCACTTTGTGGAGGAAAAAAAATCTCCACTTTAGGCTTATTTATATCAAGAAATACCCCCATTCAACTTTTATTAGTGTCAGTTTCTTATCATCATCGTATCTACATAGTTAATATTTCTTTGTTTTCTTTTTGATACCGATTCGAATTTTTGATACCTTATTTTTTGTTTTCGTGTTTCTCTATGTGTTTTTTTATTGATATCTTTGGGTTTACGCACCTTTCTCTTTTATTATTGTCATTTGTTTACTATCCTATCTATTTTCATCATATTTTCTCTACCGTTTCTGATTTTTGTTCCCTTTATTTAGTTTTTCATTGGTATTCTATGGATATACACACCACTAATCTCTCATACACACCATTCCAATCTCTACTTTCCTATATTCATGATTTCAGTCCTTGTACTTTTTTCTTTCACTACCTCCACTGCCTCTTCCACTACTCTCCCCACTTCCCTCCAATAATTTCCATAATAGCCACTTCTCCTCATCTCCCCTTTGTTCTTCTTCATCCACCTCCACCACAATCTTCCACAATCTCCCTTTTCACTTATCTCCACCCATTCCTTGCACCACCACACCCTTACACAGACCTCCACCCTTTTCCCCATCATTACTCTCATTCCCACCTCCTTTTTCTTCCTTCTAAGCACCCTTTGCTATCTCCCTTCCACCTTTCCTTTCCCGTCAAGCACGTTACAGTAACTCCCTCTCTATCCATCTCTCTTTCTTTCTTTTTCATTCTTTCTTCACTGCTTCTCTATCCATTTCTCTCCCAGCACTCCTGACTCTCCATCTCCATCCATCCTTCTCTGCCTCCATTCTTTTTCTCGGCCCCATCAAGTCAATATTCTCAGAGGTGTTCATCTTCCTTGCCATTCCCTCACGTTTTATATCTATCTTGCACCACGGCCCTCTGGAAACAGCTGTATCTTGGGTTGTGTTTATTGTATTCGCACCTTTACACACACACACACACACACACACACACACTCTCTCTCTCTCTCTCTCTCTCTCTCTCTCTCTCTCTCTGTGTAACGTCCTCACTCACCTCATCACTCTTCGGCATCTCATTTTTTTTTCTTTCTCTCCCTCTTTTTCTCATCTCTCCCCTTGCTCCCTCTCATCTCTCTTGTCTTCCTCATGTTACGTCTCTCCTTCCCTTGCCACCTCCTGTCCCGCGCGCCTGTCTGTCTCACGTTCGCACCTTCACCTCCAACCCACCAGAGGGCCATAGCAAGCAAACGAGACCGAGAGAGAGAGAGACCGAGAGAGAGAGAGAGAGAGAGAGAGAGAGAGAGAGAGATAGGGTTATAGATCCTTCCTTTCTTTTCCCACAATCACCACTGGTCACTGATTTCTAACCCTGATACCATTCACACTTCACCACCACCACTACCACCGTCACCACCACCACCACCACCACCACCACCACCTTCCCCCGGTCCATAGAAATCCATGTATGGCCGCAATGTCTCCTTGTGAAGCGGCGGGAGGCGGGCGAGGGTGGGAACGAGGGTGGTGGTGAGTGGGAGGTGAGGAGAAGGTTAAAGTCAAGGTGAAAACAGGTGAAGGCGCTGGGAGAGAGAGAGAGAGAGAGGGTGAGAGGGAGAAGGGAGAGGAAGGGATGGTAATGAAAGAAGTCTGTGTTGGTGTGTTCCCTTTTCTTCCTTTTCTTCCTTCTCTCTCTCTCTCTCTCTCTCTCTCTCTCTCTCTCTCTCTCTCTCTCTCTCTCTCTCTCTCTCTCTCTCTCTCTCTCTTTCAGCAATTCTTAGCATCCATATCCTTTTTTTCCTCTCCCTAATAACATTCCTTCCTCTCTAACCTCTACGCGGACCTTCAGTTTATCATGTACTTTATTTTCCCTTCAGTCACTTTATTCCAACGCATTCCCTTTCCTTTCACATTCTCCCTCCCTTTGTTTTTATTTTTCCTTCCCTATAATTTCGCTCTTTTACAACCAACCGTCTCCTATACCCCCGGCGTACTGTCCCTTTCCCTCTCTCCCTCTCTCCCTCTCTCTCTCTCTCTCTACCTCTCCCTGACCCTCACACCTCACAAAATATTCTCCCCATCACCCCGACAATAAATCTGCCACTCCTTTCCTCCATCACTGACCCTCCACCGTCTCTCAATTTATTCCTCCTCCTCCTCCTCCTCCTCCTCCTCCTCCTCTGCTGACCTCGTGAGCTTCAGTCTCGTATTCTTAAAACACTCTGCTCTCTCACCATAACAGTTTTCCAAGATCACAGAGATGATTAACCGGGTTTTCAAGTTTCTCCTTATGATTAACTAGAAATGTTGCTAATAAATCCCCGCAACCATAAAAAATACTCTTAAAAACATGACTGCCTTCTATTAGAGCCTTTGAAAAATAGTTATAGTGAGAGGGTATAGCGTTTAAGAAGACTGTTGTAAGATTCCTGGCCTTGCTGTATGTTTTTCGTCTCTTACTTCGACAAGAGGAGTTTCAAAAGGTGATAATTTGCTGGGTTGTTCCTCGTTCTTCCTTTGTGTTCGTTGTTGTAATTCACCTTCCTCTTCTTCCTCCCCATTTCTTCCTTCTCATTAGCATCGTTTTTGTGTTCGTTAGAATTTTCTGGTCTTACTTGTTTTCTTGTTGTCATTCTTTGTGTTGACTTTCTTCTCTTTCTTTCCCTCTTCTCTTTTACTATCTTCGCATTTTCATGTTCCTTATTATCATCCTTTGTGTTCATTTTTCTCCTCGTCGCCCTCCTTCTACGTCTTCTCTTTTTCATCTTTCCTCTACCACCTCCTCCTCCTCCTCCTCTTCTTCCCTGCTTCCTCCTTAACTCAAGCGAGGAAAAAAGCATCATGCACTGCAAAATATTTTTCTTTTGATTTTCTGCTCTAAAAATCTGAGCGCAAATATGGTTAGTGTTAAGAAAACCAGCGAGGTAATTTTGGCATCGGGTTTGTGAGAAGTCAAGTCAGTGTTTTTCTTGATTTAATGCTGCAGCTTATGATTAATGAATTAGTTCGATTTTGTGATTCTTTTTCATCCTTCATTATATTTACACGAGCAGATGATGAGGATGAAATATGGTTGTTCTTTCCTCCCCCTTTTTTTTCTTAATATGAAAGTAAAGAAAATAATGAGAGAAGAAAATGCGAGAAATACACGGCTAGGAACGTTTTTAATTGGCTACTATCCAGCCAAGTATTTCCTTCAGCAATCTCTTCATACTTTTTTTTCTTTTCTTTCTCTCTCTTCTTTTCACTTTCTTTTTTTTTCCCAGGCAGACTATTTCATATTCTGTCTTATCTTTCTCTCTCCACCAATTTAACTTTTTTTTTCTTTAACATTAAGATATGATTTACTCAATTTTATGTTTTCCTCGCGTATTTTATTCTCCTCCTTGCCTACAAACTCGCTGATTTATGCTTTACTTATCCCATTGCCATCACCACATATTCTTAAGAGTAGCAACACCGCCGCGGCTTCCTCTTGCTCCTCACTGACTGTATTCCTATCTTTCTTTTTTTTTACATATAAATCTCCTAATATATTCTTCACTATGTCCATTGCCATCACCACATTTCTCTATTAGTATCATCACTATCGCAGCTTCCCCAATTTTAACTATCATAAATATTCGTGGTTTTTTTTTCGGTTCTTGCTTCTTTACTTCACTTTTTTCTATATTTTTTTTTACGTGCAAGTCTGGTATTTTATCCCTCAGTTTTTTCTTACTTCTTTTCTTCTGCTACGTCATTTGTTAATATTAACATCTTAATTATACATTCATCTTCGTTTTCATAAATATTTTCGTGTTTTTTTTCTTTACGAGCTAACTTCCTAGCTGATTTTCTCCCCACTCTCCACTTCTCTCTTCTACTTCTTAATGGCAACATCATTATCGTACCATTCCCTTTTTCTTTCTTTCTTTCTTTCCTTTTCTTTATTTTTTTTTTACTTATTTTCCTCCTTACGCACTAACCTAATTTCTTTTCAACTTTCTGCATGATTATTCCCACATTGCCTTAATGATCAGTGTCTTGGCTTCCCTTCATTATCAAAAATTCCTGTGTCTTTCCCTTCTCCTCCTCCTCCTCCTTCTCTTCTACAGTTTTCCTTACTCACTAACCTACTCCTTTGTCTTCAGCTTTCTCCACCACCACCACCACCACCACCACCACCACCACCACCACTACCACCACCACTCCCACGATTCCTTAATGGTCAGTATTTTGGCTTCCTCCACAGCATGATAAACATTTTCACGTCTCTTACCCTTTTTTTCCCCTTTACTATTACCACTCCATTTTTACACACTATCGTAACTGTATCTTCAACTTTTTGCTGTGCTGTCATCATACCACCTTAATATCGTGTCATCCTTCCTCACCACGATAATATTTTCACGTCTCACTCGCCGCGCCTGACACCCGCCCTGCCTCCCGCCCCTGTGTGTCCCTCTCCAGGTGGGTGTGCGATGTCAGCCACAACCCCTCATCAGTGGTTGACCAGGTAAGCCGGCCAGGTGACACACGGTAATTACTCGCATCTAGGGGAGAGAGGGAGGGGGAGAGAAAGGGAGAGGAGGGAGGAAGGTACGACTATAGGCCTGTGTATGTTCTCTTCTATAGGCTGTAATTTTTTTTCCCTTCTTTTCCTTCTGCCTATAAATTTCCCAGGGACTGATTGTTATGTTTGTTACTGTGGTGGCGGTGGTGGTGGTGGTGACCGTCCATCTACCTACCGCCACAACCGCCACTCTTAACCATAACTATTATCAATTCGGTTTTTTTTTTTCTCTGCCAAAGAAGGGAAAACGAGCTATCCATCCATCTAACAGCCATTCAGCTCATACTCCACCCACCCACCCATCCACCCATTCATCCATACACCCATACACCCACCCATACATATACCAGAAGCATTAAAGAACATGATATAAGAAATAAAATCGTGTTTGACTGAAATTAATGCGAAGTTCTGGAAAAATTAATAAAAAATAGCACTCACACACTCATCCACATTCACCAAACACACACACACACACACACACACACACACACACACACACACACACACACCACCTGACGCATCACGGAGCACCACAGACGAATAATCATGAAGTGCAGACAAGTATTATTGAATTTAATGCGAAGTTTTTACTAATCTTAATGGCAAGGCGTGCGGTGCTTACCTTGTCCTCTTCTTCCCCGCTGCCGGGCGTAAAATGAATCTAATATTTACACGCGCATATTCGGAGAGAGAGAGAGAGAGAGAGAGAAGATAGAAGAGAGAGAGAGAGAGAGAGAGAGAGAGAGAGAGAGAGAGAGAGAGAGTGGGCGGAAGGGGTGGAAAAAATTATTATAGACATATGCAAAACACACAGTCCTTACCGTATATGTAGTGTGTGTGTGTGTGTGCGTGTGTGTGTGTGTGTGTGTGCGTGTGTGTGTGTACTCATGATGCAGCAAAACTAATATAAGACAAGGCAAATAATATGTACATGAGTGTCAACAGAACACACACACACGCACACACACACACACACACACACACACACACACACACACACACACACAGAAGAGAGAGTAATAAAAAAGCACAACAAAAAAACAACTTAAGGAAACTCCAATGAAGAGAAAAGAAAGAAGAAAAAGAAAACCGCTCCTTCGTGGAGGTAGTTTCCGATCCTTTTAGCGAGCAAGTGAGTTTACCTGAGAGAGAGAGAGAGAGAGAGAGAGAGAGAGAGAGAGAGAGAGAGAGAGAGAGAGAGAGAGAGAGAGAGAGAGAGAGAGAGGATCCCAACAAGTCCTGAGGGAGAGAAGCGCAGTAAGGACACCAACAACAAGGACAACACGGTACAGTACCTGGCCAGGGCGAAGGGGAACTGCCGAGGGTCGTACCTGTAGAGGAGAAACAAAGGATTAACATACGAATAACAGAGCGAGACACGGTGACTATGGAAGGTGGCAAAGAAATCGATAAAAAAAAGAGAAGAAAAAGAGAAGAAAACTGATAATGAAAAAAGAAGAAGAAAACTAATAATAAAGATGAAGAAAACTAATAATAAAGCGGTAACAATACATACATAGCAAGACACTGTGACTATGTTAAAAGTGGCAGTGAAAATTATAGAGAGAAAGAGAAGAAAACTGATAATAAAAAAGACAACAATAAACACGTGGATAAAATAATGACTCGGGACTAATGCAATGGTGATAATGATGCAATGACTATGTAAGATGACACTAACAACGATGCAAGAAAAAAACGAAAGAACAAAACTAATAATAAAATGGTCACAACAAACACGTTAATAAATGAATGACTTAGGAACAACAACAACGACAAGTGATGATAATGATGCAATGACTATGTAAGATGACGGTGAAAAAGAGGGATAAAAACAATGGCATAAAAGAACCGTAGAAATAAAATATAGGATAAAATAAAGTCTTAAGTTCAACCTAAAGAGAGACTGGTAGTGATAATGATAATGGTGATGCAATGATAGTTAGGAGAGGCAAGCGACTGTGAAAACGTAGGTTAAGAATAATGACACAGAGGAGAGATAACACAAACACAAACTAGTATTAGCAAAAAAAAAAAAAAAAAAAAAAAAGGCATGCAATTAACCCCTTAAGTATCTGGACGTATCTAATATCTATTCTGTTTATAATTTGTCGATTTTATACACCTTCAGAAATTCTATCAACAAAAAACAACAAATAAACTTTCAATAATACCATCACTATTTACTGCAAGCCAACTTTTTGTACCAGGAAAAGGAGGAGGAGGAAGAGGAGGACCAAAAGGTGACCACTAAACTACTGGGTCACAAAACACACAAGAAAAGCAAATTACACATCCTACCAAATGTTCCTCCTTCCTTCTCCTCCATCTATCCATCCCTCCTCCTCCTCCTCCTCCTCCTCCTCCTCCTCCTCCTCCTCCCTTCCTTTCTTCTTCTGACCCTTTCCCAACCACCTTCCTTAGGGATACGGAAGACTACCTTCTACAAACTTCTCCTCCTCTTCTTCTTCCTCCTCCTCCTCCTCCTCCTCCTCCTCCTCCTCCAGTCGTAAAAAGAGCATAGATAAGGCGCGTGGAACTAATAAAGCCACTGAGTAATGATCAAGAGCATAATTTTACTTCTTGTTTTCCCTGAAGAATATTGAACATTATTATAACACGAGGAGGGAGAAAAGGAGGAGGAAGAGGAAGAGGAAGAGGAAGAGGAAGAGGGAGGAAGAAGGGATAAGCAAACACTGATAAAAAATAATAATAAAATAAAGAAGGAGCAAATTAATTATCCTTCTTGCAATAAACTCTGCTAATTATTGAGAGACCGAGAGAGAGAGGCCGAGAGAGAGAGAGAGAGAGAGAGAGAGAGAGAGAGAGAGAGAGTAATAATATAACATCCTCAGCCCTTCCCTTTATGTTCAGTCAGCCTATCGCCTTCCCTGTCTTCAGATATCTCGCCAAGGAACCGCAGGAATCTTGGCATCAAATAGAGTACGATTTTCTGCCTTCAAAAATACCTTAAGATGGGAAAAGGCACATTCCAGCCCCGAGGAGGAGGAGGAGGAGGAAGAGGAGAAGGAAGAGGAGGAGGAAGAGGGCAGTCGAGGAGGTAGGAAGATAAAAATCGTGAAGGCAAACAGGTTGAAGAGCAATAGAGGAAGAAACGAACGAAAACTACAAGAATGATAAAAATGAAAAGTATGAGGATTTGCGGCAGAGAGAGAGAGAGAGAGAGAGAGAGAGAGAGAGAGAGAGAGAGAGAGAGAGAGAGAGAGAGAGAGAGACGAGAAACCTAAACCTGTTACCCATTTTTAACCTTGAAAACATAGTACTTCAATGACTACTCCTGCTACTCTCGATGAACCAAAGTGAGGGATAAGGGTGATAATTCTGCCTCTTCCTTCCTTCCTTTCTTTCTTTACTCTCCCTCTATTCTATCCGACTCTCTAATGCAAGAAATAGTCGTGGTGAGAGAGCAAAGCGTGTGATAAGATTGAGTAACCCACTATGCCTATTTTTCTCTCAACAATAGAGTAATCATTCTACTTTTTTTATCATTTCTATTTTCTTTCTCTATTTTTCTTACTTTCTTCTCACATTAGGTAAAGTGAGATGCATATAAGATTACAATTCAACGCCTCTATGTATTTTCTATTTCCCTTTTCATCTTCTTCCGTTTCATCAGTACACGTGGCTCTCTCTCTCTCTCTCTCTCTCAATCTGTCTGTCCCTCCTTTTATCACACAATCAAGGAACCTTAAGTAAACAAAACCTTTTCCTATTTTCCCTCACAATTCCACCTTTTTCCCTTTCCATCTTCTTGTTTCCTTTCCCCATTTCAGGCCCTTCCTTCCCTTCTTCCTTCTCTCTCACCATTTTCCCGCACAATTCGTAATATGGCAGGACAACCAAACGTTTCCTGTAATTTTTTTTCCCTCCCTCATTTCCATTTTCCCTTCCATCTTCTTGTACCCTTATTTCTAGCCCGTCTGTTACCCACCCCCCACACACACACATCTCTCTCTCTTCCCCCGCACAATCCGTGGAACCTTAAGTAAACTAGGGTACGGGTCTGTGGTCGGCCGGTCCTTGGGTCTATAAAATGGTAGCATGAGTCGACGAAAAAATTCAATCCTGGTACAAAGCTTCTGCCGCGACTGTGAAAGCGACGGAGGAGGAGGACAGACGAGGGACGAGGAGGATGAGGACGAAGACGAGCAGGAAGACGATGACTTGTACAACTGGTTCCTTCTTTACGTGCTACTGACCAACACGTCATCAAGGAGCTTAACGTGATCTTGTCGTAATGAGATGGAGGCGGCGGCAGTGGTAGTGATGGTGGTGGTAGTAAGAAGAGGACAAGGAGGGGGGGTATATAACGTCTATTTCTTATTACTGACCGCCATGTTAACTTATTAGGCGCATAGTAGCAGCGGTGACAGCAGCACAAGTAGTAATAATAAAAATAGTAGTAGTAGTAGCTAGGTTAGGTTAGGTTAGATAATAAAAATAAAGGAGGAGGAGGAGGAGGAGGAGGAGGAGGAGGAGGAGGAGGAACAAGAATCACGTGACTTCTCCATCTCTCTCACGGTCTAGGGGAAGGAAATTTTGAACCCTTAGCCGAACGAATCCTCAAAATGAAGCGTCTCTTTGCAAATATGGAAGAGGAGGAGGAGGAGGAGACACCCGCCTACCTCGCCACCTATGCTCTCTCTCTCTCTCTCTCTCTCTCTCTAGGGGTTTCGGTACTGACCACTTATTCGGATATCTTCCATCGCCGAATACATTATAGTTTGCATAAGGTAACAGAGAGAGAGAGAGAGAGAGAGAGAGAGAGAGAGAGAGAGAGAGAGAGAGAGAGAGAGAGAGAGAGAGAGAGAGAGAGAGAGAGAGGGGGGGGGGGGGGGTCTGTGCTTGTGCATCTGTGTATTTACAATAAGTTAAATCAAAGCTCCATTTCAGGTATGCTTCTTGTTATGACTTTTTTTTCATTTTTTTACAAGGTGAACGTGATACACACACACACACACACTGCAAGGAGGGTCAAAGGATGTTGTCTTCACGGTAATTAGGTGTGTGTGTGTGTGTGTGTGTGTGTGTGTGTGTGAGGAAGTGAGGGGGGGGGGGAGTTAAGGGGAAAGGAAAGCTACCTGGACGCACTAAGTGGACCCACCGAGACACACACACACACACACACACACACACACGTGGGAACAATGCTTCATTATAACGGCCAGCCACGACTCTCTCTCTCTCTCTCTCTCTCTCTCTCTCTCTCTCTCTCTCTCTCTCTAAGTTGGCATTTCCTTAATCAGTCGCATAAACAAGTCAAACAGC
>CM035197.1:64126-71626 GCA_020233015.1 Callinectes sapidus
ACCGGTATAAACACACACACACACACACACACACACACACACACACAGAAGCAAACACATCTACCGAGGAAATGACTTACTGAAACTCCTCACGCACACCCACACGCACATACACACACACACACACACACACACACACACACACACACACACACACACTGACGGTCACAGGCACTACGTTTCATATGTGCGTGTTAGTTAAGTGCACGGAATCACGTACATACACAAGGAAGTGTGTGTGTGTGTGTGTGTGTGTGCGTTAGTGTGTATGTGTGTGTGTGTGTGTGTGTGTGTGTGTGTGTGTGTGTGTGTGTGTGTGTGTGTGTGTGTGTGTGTGTGTGTGTGTGTTTGTTTGTTTTGCAATACCGATACACAAACTAAAACAAACAAAATAAATATGAATGATAAATGAGAGAAAAAAAACGCTTAAATAGATGGAAAGGATATGTTTGCACTCTCTCTCTCTCTCTCTCTCTCTCTCTCTCTCTCTCTCTCTCTCTCTCTCACACACACACACACACACACACACACACACACACACACACACACACACACAGCTTTCCCCTCCTCTGGCTTCTCTTCTTTATCTCGTTTTCCTCGCAATCCTTCTCTTTTTTTTTCTTTCTTCTTACCTTTACTCTCATTTTTCTCTTTCTTCCTCTTTGCGACCTTCAATCTCCTTAATTACCTACTTCTGTTTCTTATCTATTTCATTATTCATAGCATTTATGTCCTGTTTGCTTCCGCTCTGTATATTTACTTTTGTATTATATCGTTGCTCTCTCTCTCTCTCTCTCTCTCTCTCTCTCTCTCTCTCTCTCTCTCTCTCTCTCTCTCTCTCTCTCTCTCTCTCTCTCTCTCTCCTTTTTTTATTCTTACTCTCTTTAGTTTTTAAAAGTGTATTTTTTATTCTATTTCTTTTTTTCTTTTTACATATATAAATACCTATGTAATTTCAGTAATAGGAAGGTGTGTGTGTGTGTGTGTGTGTGTGTGTGTGTGTGTGTGTTATTCACCACGGTCGTCTGCTGGCCACCCAGCCAGCGACACGACGGAGCGAGCTCAGAACTCCGTCTGAAACCACATCAAACACATCACATGAGACAGCGAGGCCACGACCCCCTTGAGTTACATCCCGTACCTACTTGCTGGTAAAAGAACAGGGGCTAGATACTTAAGAAGCTTGTCCTTTGCCTCGCCACACCAGAGACTCGAAACCGGGCTTTCTTGGTTGTGAGCCGAGCGTGCTAACCACTACATTATGCGGTGTGTAAATTGTGTGTGTGTAATGTGCATACATCCTAAAAAGCCTTGTATACCCCGTGAAAAACAGCACTAGATGGCAAATGAAGTTACACTTTGCATTTTATTAATTGCATTAGGGAGTGATATATTGCAGTGCAGGAAAACAACCAACCACCACGTGCAGGTGTCGCAGCAGCAGCAGTGTGGCAGCCGTGATGCACTGCTGCTTCTTAACCACTAACAGGGAGCTTAAAATAACTCAGTCTTTACCACCACCAGTACGACAACCACCAGCGCAACCATAATCTTGCAGAGAACGGTGAAAAACGTATTGTTGCATTGTTATGCTTAAAGTCTTTGCTTGACATGTTAGCGAGTGTTGGCGTGAAAGTGTGTCATTTGGAGATGGAGTGAGTGAGGGGCAGGGAAGACCACACCACCTGCAGACGTCACCTTGTAGAAAAGTCATTACCAATTTTGTCTTGTTTTCATTTGCGTTTTCGCTTCACTGGCTGCGGGTTGTTAGTGTGGGAGTGTGTCGTGACTGTCGTAACGTCATGTGGTATTGTTCAGGGGAGAGTGTAAGGAAAGGAATGTGGCAAACGTGATATTAAGAGGAATGTATTAGTTAGGGAAATGATCTAGGGTAAAGGAATGTGGTAACGTGGTGTTCTAAAGAATGTACTATTTGGAGTGTAGGGTAAGAAATGTGTCATGAGATGCTAAGTAAACTGTACTAAGGCAAGGAAAGTGACAAACAGACACGGTGGTTCCCAGACGTTGCCAACCGGCAGTCTGTCTCCTTCCACCTGCCGAGACGAAGCTCTGACTTTTTTGAGACGTGCACAATGTCCGTGTGAAAGAAACGTGTCTTAAGAAGCAGTGTGAAGGTGAATGTGTCTAATGCAGGAGACGCCCGGCTGTGTTGCAGACGAGCGCTTTTCCTTTCCCACCTACGCCACCACCGCCTCCATCTGTATTTCTCCATCGCTGAGAATGTTATGAAGACAACCAGAGCCCGCCAGCCAGACACTCCGGCATGCGAGCTAGCCAAACATTAGCACATGAAAGCCATTAAGACACATGAAGAGTGACTGCCACATACACCCCGCCTCCCCCCCCCCCCACACACACTAATGCTTTGAAACTCACATATGGCCAGTGAGGACATACGAAAGCAGTTTGAGAGTCGCATGTTCCCGATGTAAGTAGAGGCGGCAACCGTTGGGTGAGTGCTTGATGAAATGATGATGAGAGGAGTAGGGAAGGTTTCTCAGATTAAGGTGATTATAAGTTAGAGTCTCAAGTCAGGGAGACGCAGGAGTGCAATCAGGTTGACCCCCGACCCGTGGTTACCAGCAAGGTGCTTCCTCCTCCCAGCTGGAAACCCTGAGCAGGTGGCGCCGCAGCAGAACTACTACCGCTGCTGATTTACACGACAGACTACGAAGAAGAAGGCAGACTCCAGTCACGCGAGACAAGCGAGTTCTGCACTACACACACACACACACACACACACACACACACACACACACACACACACATACACACATACACACACCACGATAAAGGTAGGGTTGGATAAACATAGAAACGAATGTAGTTCATGCCTTTACATCACAAATGCATAAATACTAAAGGTAAAGACACACACACACACACACACACACACACACACGAAGGGAGTAAGAAAACGGAGACAAGACCTTACGAATATAGTCCAGATTCTATGCACTCCACCTACCTAAATAAAGTAAAAGAACTAAGTAAATTACTCCTATTCCTCCCCCCCCCCAACAACACACAAACTGAAAACAGCCGCCGGGGTAGAGAGAGAGAGAGAGAAAAGGGGAGAGAGACACACCCAGTAACATACGCTGGTCGCTCGACGTTCCAATCAAGCGTCGAGACTCGTGTTTTGTGAAATTCATACGGCAGCTGTACGTGAAAAAAGACTCCCTTGTTTTGTGACGGATTGCAGCATGATTCCCAGAGCTGCCTTTCCTTGAACCGGAGCGACGTGCGGCCCAATGCAGTGTTCTGGGCATACTGGGGAGGTTTAGTAGGCAGACTTGTTTTTATATGGTAAGGTGATGTAAAGTGTTGCTCGGAAGTGAAGTAAAATTGGTAAAAAAATTAAATAGTCGTGTCAAAAGTTTATGCTGAATGGATGAATATATAAATAGATAGATTCATGTTATGTGTTGTTTGGTGGTGAGGTTAGATTAGTATTAAAGGTATTACGAAGATGGCTGCCCAATTCATTTGTAGCTCAATCAATCGGTTAGATATTGTCGTGCTATTCTCTCTCTCTCTCTCTCTCTATCTCTCTCTCTCTCTCTCTCTCTCTCTCTCTCTCTCTCTCTCTCTCTCTCTCTCTCTCTCTCTCTCTCTCTCTCTCTCTCTCTCTCTCCTCTCCATTCCAAACTACTGCTACTACTACTACTACTACTACTACTACTACTACTACTACTACTACTACTACTACTACTACTACTACTACTACTAGAGTTTTATTTATTTTTTACTGCTTGATAATGTTTTCCTATAAACACCTGCAATTTTCCCCAATAATACTTGTACCCCAGAAACGACAAAATGAATCGCTTATCTTTCCTCTATTTTTGTAGCCATGCAAGCCATATTTATAGAGTTTTGAATGTTGAAAGACTGATCATGACAAGAATCATAAATAATCTATGACTTCATGATTTCGTATGCATGAAAGAAGCTGAAAAATGCAACAATTTATCTAAAAAGAACTAAATTGTTGGTTCAAAATATGGAAATAGATACATGCAGACAGACAGACCGAGAGAAAAGATAGATAGATAGATTGGCTGACTGACAGACAGATAAACACACACACACACACACACTGCGTGACCTGCAGGCAACCACGACAGTGAATTACATTCAGATGAATAGACAAACTAACCGATACAGACAAGCTGACAGAAAGAAAAATAAAGATAAAGAAATAAATGAATCAACAAATAGATAAAGAAGTAGATCAATAAATAAATATAAATAAATAGACTAGTAGATAATCAAACAATCAAAGCAAAAGAAAAACATTTCCAACACATAAATTAATTTAATTCTGAACAAGTCCGATATTCTTATTTTCACACACGTGACAATAATCGTTAGTAAGGATTCAATTTTCGTGTTATCAACCCCAGTCAACAGTACCATGCATAACCATTATTCCAACACACAGCAAATTGATAACAAGAAAGGATAAAAGTAAGTTTGAACGATAAGCACGACTAGTAGTGAGAAGAACGGTTCATAGCACACACGCACCTCACTGAATTACTTTGTTCCCGGTTTCGATTTAGTTAGACTCTCTTTGCTTCCATCTCCCAATAATGTTTTACAGAGGAACCACTACGAGTAGACTTGGTGGCTTCTTGCAGCTTACCTTCTTTTCTGGTTCACTATTTCATTAACTCACGAGTATATACATCTATTTTTCTCTCCTATACCCATCCTTTGCGAGCTAGGTGGTGTTGTATTTAGCCTTCTCTGTATTTCTCTTCCAAATACTGTGCGCGGCGTCAGGTCGGCACCACCACACAACAGAGCTACTGGAAAATGCAGGCAGGAGTGTGTCCCTCCAGCCAGACAGGCATAGGCAGCTCTGGCTTGTTGCTGGCTGGATGCGTTCCTGTCTCACACGCCCACGCCTACAGCAAACACGCACGCACGCACGCACACAGACACACACACACACACACACACACACAAAGTCATATATTTGGGCAAAGTTTTGTAGGGGTTTATAAGATGATTACCGAGTCTACAGCATAGGCATATTTACACTAGATTTTTACAACTATAATGAAACAAAGAAAAACAAAACAGAAGCATCACACACACACACACACACACACACACACACACACCTTCCAAGCACCTCATTCGTCTATTACACACCTGAAACACATACACATCTGCCTTATTTACACTTATCTAACACACACCTGCTTCAAACATCACATGGGCCCCCTCCCACCTATCACACAAATACCCCGTCACACACCTGTCTCATCCACCACACACCTGAATCTCCATGGAAACTAACCAAAATAATTTTCTGTTTCGTCTTTTTTAATCACTGTCTCTAACCATTCCTCCCTACTTTTCCCCCTCTCTACCCCACTGTACATCCGGAAAAAGACTGTGTATCTGCCTATGTCTATCTGCCTCTCTCTCTCTATCTTTCTTCCGCTGGTGTTGGTAGGCGGGACTCGTGCATCGCCATCTCGCCGCTTAGGGAGTTGAAGTACCTTGCTACTCACCGCCCCCCGCCGATACACCGAGCGAGAATACATGATCACGCCGCAACAGCACCACTGCCACCGCCCCCGTCGCCCGTGCCCTTCCACCGACCCCGCCACCGCAGCTCAGTACACAAGGGAGAGGAAAGAGTGCGTAATATTATAGAGAGAGGTAACCTGTATAGCCTACGGTAAATACACGAGTACTTGGTAACAGGGAAAATAGAAGTGAGATAGAGAGAAAAAAATTAGAAAGTAGAGGAAAAATGCAGACACGTGGGCATATACTTCCACACATGCACTAAAGCAGAAAAAGTAAAGCAAGGGAAACAACAATAACAACGCATGCACACGGAGGGAAAGTACACAATAACGTGGATAACGAAGGGAAAAAGTACATACCAGCACCTACAACAGCGGTGTGAAATAAAAAGTTAAGGAATAAAATGTAACAAAAAAAAAAAGAAACACACCAACTATTGAAAGAAAGAAAGAAAAAAAAAAACTACCAAATTTGCACATATTAAACAAGGATATAATTGTAAGAGCGAGTCAACAACAAGAACAAGAATAGCAACAAAAAACAACAACGACGACAGTAACAATTTCAGCACCAGGAACAACAACAACAACACAAACATAAAAAAAATATACATATTATTGCCGAGGAAAAGAAAATAAAGGTTAAACCAACACAAAAAAAAAAATTCCAAAACAACAACAATAATAACAACGACCCAGAAGAAAAAAAAGAGGAAAAACAAGAGAAAGAGTAGAAAAAAAAACTTAATATCAAAGCAAGAAGAAACACACACACACACACACACAGACACACACACACACACACACACACACACACACACACACACACACACACACACACAGCCTCACGCGTATAATCTATCCCAAGCAAGCAAGAAAGGAAGCAAGCAAGCAAGCAAGCAAGCGAGCAAGCACAGACAATACTCTTAAATATACGACAAGGCAGTTTGGCGTAAAATACAACCAGAACATGATGCATCCTTAATGAATACGATAAACAACACTAACGATAACAAGCAAAGAGTAATAACGCACGGGATATACTAAACGTTATAGTGAAGGAAAAAAAAGTAGTAAGGTGATACAGCGAAATTATAAAAGAGGGGGGGAGGGGAGGGAATAATGAAATGATATAATGCAAACGGTCTATAGACTAACGGAAAATATTATACACACTTCAAAATATTAAGAGTGAGGTAGTGGAGGTGGTAGTAGTAAGATGCAACATTTCCTAATCTCTCTCTCTCTCTCTCTCTCTCTCTCTCTCTCTCTCTCTCTCTCTCTCTCTCTCTCTCTCTCTCTCTCTCTCTCTCTCTCCAGCAGGGTGGTGGAGGAGGTGCGCCACTTGTTACTGCACCAATTAAATTCTTCATAATGACTCAATTACTATTAGTCGTGAAGTAATAATTGCCGATGAGTTTAGACGGGGAGAGGGAGAGAGAGAGAGAGAGAGAGAGAGAGAGAGAGAGAGAGAGAGAGAGAGAGAGAGAGAGAGAGAGAGAGAGAGAGAGAGAGAATATGCGCCATTTTAAGTACACCTTGTACAGTTTATCTCCTCCTCCTTTTCCTCCTCCTCCTCCTCCTTCTCGTCCTCCTCGTCCTCGTCCTCCTCCATCTTCTCTTCCAATTCTTCCTCTACCTCCTCCTCTTTTCGCATCAAATTTTCCCTTCTCCTTCCGTCAACGTATATCACTCCCTCCTCCTCCTCCTCCTCCTCCTTCTCCTCCTCCTCCTCCTCCTTCTCCTCCTCCTCTTCTACCTCCTCTTCCTGCTGCTCTCAACAAGCTCTTAATTTCTGGCTGGTCCACTAATTACTGTCAAGGGTCGTTACGGCTTTAATGACCCAATTAGCGAGTGTACCTACCTGGGCCTCACACCTGCTGGTCTCTCTCTCTCTCTCTCTCTCTCTCTCTCTCTCTCTCTCTCT
>CM035197.1:76626-77978 GCA_020233015.1 Callinectes sapidus
ACTAAACACCTGAATGGCTATCTTATTACCAAACAGACAGAGCGTTAGGTTCGAAAACTGACTACGGTCTGAGTGGAAATTGGGCGTCCACTCGGGGAAACGGCCCTCTAGTGGGTGGGCTTTCAGATAGGAGGACTCCATTAGGTGGTCTCCTTTAGCCCATAAATTCCCATGAAAATACCCACTTTGTATAAAAAAAAAACTAACTGGCTGAATGGCTGGCTGGCTCACTACCTCACTGACTGGATCGATGGATTGAGAGCTAACTAACTAGCTGGGTAGTTTGCTGACAGATTGAATTGCTTACTGGGTGATTAGCTTGCTGGTTGGCTAATTGGCTAAAAAACTGATTGATTGCATGGAATGATGGATAGTTCGATAGTTTGCTTTAAAACTGATTGTATACATATGAGGATGGGAGGAGGGATGGATGGGTAGATTGAAGGCTGGTTGGCTGGCTGACTACAGACTGAAAGGAAGTAAAGATGGATGGATAGAAAGTACGATGGATGGCTGTTTTTCTGGATAAGTGACTGGATGCGTGAATGGATGGATGGGTGGGCTGATGGATGGATGGGTGGGCTGATGGATTGATGAATGGCTGATTGCAGACTGACAGGAAGTAAAGATGGATGGATAGCACGATGGATGTCTGTTTTACTGGATAAGTGACTGGATGTGTGAATGGATGGATGGGTGAGCTAATGGATGGCTGGCTGATTACAGACTGACAGGAAGTAAAGATGAATGGATAGATAGTACGATGGATGGCTGTTTTACTGGACAAGTGACTGGACGCGTAAATGGATGGATGGGTTGGCTAATGGATGGATGGCTGGCTGATTACAGACTGACAGGAAGTAAAGATGGATGGATAGAAAGTACGATGAATGACTGTTTGGCTGGATAAGTAACGGGAAGTGTGAATGGATGGGTAGATGGCTGACATGCTGGCTGACTGTTGGCTGTTGACTGAATGGTTGGCTGGCTGGCTGGCTTGTTATCGGTCTGCTATCCCGCCCCACTCATGTCTCGCTCACCTCATCGCTGGCGGCACAATTTAATATAATATCACGCTTTTGTTTCAGTAACTAAATATTTCAGCCATAATGTGTGTGTGAGGAAATAAAAAATATATATATATATTGTAATTAATTAACGGATTTCCATTAAAAAAGCACACACGAAAAATGCATATTTCAACCCCCATCCCCGCAAAATATGAAACACACGGAGCCCACCAAACATTGTGTGTGTGTGTGTGTGTGTGTGTGTGTGTGTGTGTGTGTGTGTGTGTGTGTGTGTGTTGGAATCTCGCCGCTACACACACACACACACACACACACACACAC
>CM035197.1:93377-103377 GCA_020233015.1 Callinectes sapidus
CACAAAAAATTGCATATGCTGTGTTTTCATTCTTGTGTTTATTTTTACACAGACACACACACACACACACACACACACACACACACACACCATTACTCGTGCTGACAAAGCTTATAAGGAGCGAGGAATATTGTAGTAAGTTTCACATTTCTCTACAGGAGCGGTAGGCAGACAGGTGTTAAATATAGCTCCTTCCTACAGACTCTGAGTGAAGGCTGGGGATTCTTCTTCATTTTATTCTGTGTCTATTTGTTCAATGCCTTCCCTGGCTGTCCTTCTGTGGTGATATTGTTATCTATGTGGTGATTTCTCTCTTTAATTTCCTGTAAGAGTAGAAGTAACTAAATATCTGACTAACTAACTATGACAACCAGCTAACTAACTAACTATTCAACTGATTGACTGACTGACTATATTGTAAGAGTCAATAAGATAAGAATCTAACTAATAGACAAACTGATTAACTGACTGACTGACTAACTCACGAACAAACCAATTAATGATGGAATGAACTATTAGACTGTCTAACTTACTAACTGGCGGACTAATCAACTGAATGGATGGCCTACTCAATCAATAACTAACCAAGAAAAAGAAAGAAGTAAAGAAGAGAAAAATAAAAAGAAGGAAAATATATATATAAAGAATTCTTGAAAATGAAGAAAAAAAAACTTGCAGGATTTCTGGATCTTTTGTGGGAGTGTTCTGAGACCAGCGCCTTAATTTAAAAACGCTTTGCTCTCTTAACACGATAATTTTCAAATGCCACAAAGATTATTAACCAGATTCTCAATAGAGTTTCTCCTCTTAGAATGTAGAAATCTTTTCATATTTGTTATTTTAACTAGAAGTTTTTGAAAACAGCGCAAGTTTATTATTCCTCAAGGGAATCGTCTTCGGTGAAGTACACCAAACAGCTTCATATCTTTTCTTTATCTTCTCTGCTTTATCAGTCCTTGTTGGAGTCGACCATTTTTTAAAGTTACCGCCAATAAACTGTGTGTTGTGCACCCTCTCCCTCCAGGCCTTGCTGTCTCTTGTCTTACTCGATTTCATCTCCCCACACCTTCCATCTTCCCTTATCCACCGAACTCATGTTTACACTACCACTATATTTTGTGTGGCGGGGAGTGACAGCTTTTCCTCCTTATTGGGGAGAGGAAGCTGTGATGTGAGCATTGTGCAGATTTATGGTTAATAAAAAATACTTATGGATGGCGCACACCATGTCATCCACCATGCTCTCAGCGTCACTAGGTAAATGGTAAGAATGACGTGATTACACCGTCAGGAGCAGAAAAACACACCAAGTTTTGTTCCTATGTATGTTTCATTGTCATGTATTTTTTTCCGTAAACCTAAAGAATGTGACATTTAACCCACGCCGCATGACATTTCCCGTTTATCTTGTAATGTCGAAATTTTACCGAGTTTTGCTGGGGATAACAATCACCGGCGTGATGAGTGACGGATTTTTTTGTGTTTCGTGTATTCGGGATATTTACCAGTTGTGTAATTCGGACAGCGCCTTCATCGGTAGTGTGAAGAGTGAACTCTATCAGTGAGGCGGTGATGGCGTGAGCCAGTGATCAGCCACGCTCTGACGGACTATCTCCCTCCTTCTTTGTTGCGTGTTGTGCTGTCCTGCTGGCAAGAAGTTCGTGTGTATGTCTTGACCAGCGTTGACTGTGCTGCCGATACACACAGATCTTGTTCATTGCTTTACTTATATCGTCTTTAATTAAAGGGTCGGACTCAGAATGAATTTTCAAATGTTACTATGTCTTTCCTCGTCTTCTTTAACAGGATGTAGCAGAAATCAAAGATGATGTTATTATGCTTTGAAGATATAGGACAAAACACAAGAAGAACTATACATAACTAAGAAAAAAAAGGAATGTAAGAAAAAACACATGAAAACCCGTCTAATTATACCTGTTCTTTGAAAATAGTTCTTATGAGACACAAAAACTACTTATGGAAACCTGTTTAATTATACCTGTTCTTTGAAAATAGTTCTTATGATTCACAAAAAAAAAAAAACTACTTATGGAAACAAAACAAAACAAAACAAAAGCAGCTCCCAGATGAGACGCATTGAATCTTATTCGAAATTAGGAGATTGCTGAATCACATTAAAAGCAGGAGGAGGAAGAGGAAAAGAAAGAGAAAAAGGAAGAGGAAGAAGAAGAAGAAGAAGAAGAAGAAGAAGAAGAAGAAGAAGAAGAAGAAGAAGAAGAAGAAGAAGAAGAAGAAGAGTCATTTAACCAATCAAAACAGACACTGACAGCCCTGACATTCACAGTAGTTAAATGGATGAAGAAATGCATTAAATCCTATAGAGAAAACACAGTTGCTTCAAACACGGAGGCACGCGTCCAGCAAACCAGAACACTTTACCTGATTAGTCACCGTGAATACAGAAAAGGTCACGAAGGTGTTTTTTTTTTGTTTAATATGATGAGCCGCGCCTCTCACCACATCCACGTTGTCTCGGTGGTAGCAAAGACTAGGTAACATCTCGGATTTTGTATTTACAACAGAGATTCATGTATTAATGCGTGTATCAGTCCTAGTTTATGTTGTTACATGATTTCTTACGATGCCAAGATATATTGCCTTTACATTACTATGTTACTAAAAAGTTATAAAGATGGTGCATTTGTACTTAGGAAAACGTGGTATTGTATCAAACATGGCGTGAAAGATAAGAAAACAGCAGCAGCAGAAGTTGATAATGATGATGCAGTATTATTATTATTATTATTATTATTATTATTATTATTATTATTATTATTATTATTATTATTATTATTATTATTAGTAGTAGTAGTAGTAGTAGTAGTAATAAAAATGAAGTATTGTTTTGAAGATTCTTTGTTCTGATTAACCTTGACGGCTCGTAAAGTACCATTCCCGTTGTTGTTTTCCATGACTTTTGTGCCCCTGGGTAGTTACCATGAGAGAGAGAGAGAGAGAGAGAGAGAGAGAGAGAGAGAGAGAGAGAGAGAGAGAGACCCATAAACTAAAACGAAAGAAAAAAAAAACAGTCAGAGTGAGACGGGAGTGATCCTGTAACAACACCAAAGTAAGGAACAAGGCAGGAATAAAATGTAAGAGGCTACGTAGTATTAGGCAAGGCACGTCCAAGGCTTTCAAGTAAATGGTCTTCTAATTACCGAGTATCTTCCTGGTGTGCCTCTCCTACTGAGCAGCAGACTGACGCCAGCACATCCCGCAGCAGCCACGCACGCCTGATGCAAACTCTCACAACACAAAGATAGGAAAGATTCTGCGATATAGTCTTGTATTTCCTGCCTTTTCTGGGGTGTTGTCACTCTTCCGAGGCAATGATATTAAATTGTTTCAGATATTGAACACCAATCAGCGCACTCCCCTGGGAGACGTCCGCACAGGTGATCCACTAAGAGCGAATATGAGCTGCTATATTTTCCATGTCTGTCACTCACTCTCTGAGGAAGACATTCTGTCGAAACGTAAGAATAAAGAGTGTCCCTGACCCAGCCCAGGTTTTCCTTACCATTTTTGAATTTTAGACATTGTCATGTTTTCAAACTATACTTTAGTCCTCGCATTGCCGGAGATCTTGATATTAGTTCATTAGTACACTCTATTCTGCCTAGCTCTCAATCCTTCAACTGTTGTAGCGACTCACTGACCTTCATAAAATGGTCTTGTGTAAGTGTATAACATGGAAAGGCACCACCACCAGCAAAGGTCCACTATCTATTAGACTGAACCTTTTAGTGTCAGTTCTATTACATTTGTTCTCCAGTGTAATAACAAAAAAGTAAGAGATAATCAGAGTCCTGTTGTCATTAGCAGTGAAAGGGTTAGCATAAGCTCATTAATTCATATGTTCATTTCTTAACGTACTGAGTTCACTTGTTCTCATATTATTTTTCTCTTTTAGTCTATGCAAATTCTTAACCCCTACAGTTCGGGGAGACATTTTTTAACACGAGTTTTGGTGGTGATTAGACAATTTTATTGACATTAAGAAGAGTCTCTGGAGGTGAGAAGATTAATGACCAGAGTCTGAAATATTTCAATCCGCACATAGATTTATGAGGCTATGTAAAATCAACAAATATTAAGCAGAATGAAAAAGGAAAATATGGCCCAGTATAAAAAGGTTTTATATTAGATTATTAGTTCATACATTAATCTTTTTAACCTTGGCATAAATCATAACATTAGTCTATTTATCAATTAACATACAAACAAATTCCACAGCTAAAATTTGCTAGTGGTATCACTGCTTATGGCACCATTAAATTTTCATGGGCTATTAAATCAAGCATTTCTTTACAGGGATTGCAGCGTGTAGACCTGATGGTTTCCTGCAGCTCCCATTATTTTCCTGTTTCCTTCGTTATTATGTTTAAGAGTTATGGATTTGTACGGGAGAGAGGGGCGGGTGATACATGACACTTACATAAGGTACTTTGCATCATTTATCTTTATCCTACTTTCTCTCTCTCTCTCTCTCTCTCTCTCTCTCTCTCTCTCTCTCTCTCTCATCTCTCCTCTCTCTCTCTCTCTCTCTCTCTCTCTCTCTCTCTCTCTCTCTCTCTCTCTCTCTCTCACACACACACACACACACACACACACACACACACACATAATATGAAAGAAATAATAAAACAAAAGCGATGAAGACCCACATCTCTTCTAAGCACAAAAGAACAAAGAAAATGTTATTGCTTTTGTTAACTGAAAGAAAGTAACCACGATAAAAAAAAAAAGAAGAAACAAACGATGCTATTCTGCGCTACACACTGACTCATTCAAAACATTAAAATATCAACCTTTTAAATTCAAAACAAGTAGATTTTTTTTTCTTTCCAATAGAAAAAAAAATGACATTGTTAAGCACTGAAAGTAACAGAAAATAAGAATTGGAAAAAAAAAAAAAAAATAGAACGTATCGGATCAAACTGCAAAAGTGAATTATAACAATGAGCTTTTAACGTGATTCCTTACATAAATATGCCTTTGAATCGTATCATCACGTGACCTAAGTAAAAAATAAATAAATAAATAAAAATTGAAAAGAAAAAAATAAATAAATGGAAATATCACAGCAAAATTACACATTAGGTATGAACGAGAAATAAAACGAAATAAAAAAAATGTAAAAACTCATATCAGGAATCCAACGAAAGGTGCAATTCATCAGGTAAAAGCTACAAGGAAAATAGAACGAAAGATAGAAAAAACGAAAGAAAAATAAAACTTCCATTCGGAACTCAACTGAAATGCACGCAGACCCCCCAAAAATAAAATAAATAAAATAAAATAAAATAAAATACTACGAAAAAGCTGGGAATGAAAAAAAATAGTGACAATAAAATGAAATAAAAAATAGATACGATAAAACAACCAAAAGTAAGAAAAAAAAGCATGAAGGAAGAAATCAAATAAATGAAAATTAAATAATAATATAAAACTATACAAAAATATTCAAAACTTTAAAAAATAGAAACAAAACATAAACTAAAAAAATAAAAAGGTACACACCATAAAGACAACCAAGGTATAATTCAAAGAAAAATAAAGATAACAAAAATATATCTAAAAAAAAGCATGAGACTAACAAACACAAACTTAATAAAAAAAAGTTACAAAAGGAAACTAGGAAGAAAATAAATGAATAATTAAGACTACACTCATTGTGAAACGAGAGAGAGAGAGAGAGAGAGAGAGAGAGAGAGAGAGAGAGAGAGAGAGAGAGAGAGAGAGAGAGAGAGAGAGAGAGAGAGAGAGAAGGTACGCAGTTTCTAGCATGGAACATTTACTATGACGTGATGGTAAGCCAACAGACGAAGAGGCGGAAGAGGAGGAGGAGGAGGAGGAGGAGGAGGAGGAGGAGGAGGAAGAGGAGGAGGAGGAGGAGGAAGAGGAGATGTGGGCATTTATCCATATTAGACACGTGTAACATTCGAATTTCACGATTAAAAAGTCAGGAGCGTGCAGTTGAGAGCGGGTGTCGCCCAAAGGTGGTTTGGTTAAGTCATTAAGTGTGTGTGTGTGTGTGTGTGTGTGTGTGTGTGTGTGTGTGTGTGTGTGTGTGTGTGTGTGTGTTCACCAAGGCCTGATCACGAGCTGACCTCCAGTGTGTGTGTGTGTGTGTGTGTGTGTTTATTACCAGAGTAAATTGATCATCGACTGCTAACTAACCACCTCTATCGTTTCCTCTCATTCATTTCTGCTATATTGTGTGGAAGTCCTCTGTTTTACTCATGGGACACTACGTATTTCCAAACATTCGAATGGTTTGTTTCATCTATTGTTTTATTGACTATCGAGAGTTATTGTATTTTGATATGATCCTTTTATGATTATAGTGATATTTTAACAAAGGAATCCTAGCCATTACCTATCTTCTTTTTTTTCAAATGGTTTCTTTTCAGGTTAATAAATAATCTTGTACACTATCTACAGTTTCATAATGTCATTTATCACTTTACAAAATAATAAGAATAAAGGAAGAAAAATAAAATAATAAGAATAAAGGAAGAAAAGAAAAAAGAAACACAGGAAGAAAAGGAGAGAAGGAAGGAAGGAAAAAGGGAAAGAAAGAAGAAAGGAACGAATGAATGAAAAAAAGAGAGTGAGGGAGGAAGGGTGAAAGAAAAAAGTGAAAATGATAAATGGAGATAATGATAGATATAAAGAATACAAGAAAGAAAAAAAGATGAAAATGAAGAAAAAAAAAAAGAATAAAAATGAATAAAATGAAAAGGCACCCGTGACTACCTTCTCTTTTCCTCATGACATTTTCTTTTATTATATGTTCCTCGTTTTCTTCAATAATAACATTCCAGTTCTCTTTGTCTTTTTTTTTTATTCTGTGGGGGGGATCGGACATTGTGACGATTTCTATTTTTATAACCTGAATTTGTTTTTACCCAAACCTTTGACGAGTGCAACGTTCACTGTCCAAAAAAAAAAGTAAACTAAAAAGAAAGAAAAATCAAATAATTGGATGTAACTACGTTTTTCCATTACGAGAGAGAGAGAGAGAGAGAGAGAGAGAGAGAGAGAGAGAGAGAGAGAGAGAGAGAGAGAGAGAGAGAGAGAGAGAGAGAGAGAGAGAGACTCGCATGACTCAAAAATTAAAAGTGTGGACCAATCGAGCAACCACAAAGTTTCAAAGGAAATATTAATCTGCCAACCACCAATCACCGTGACTGCGATAAAGGTGCAATGGAGGTGCGGGTCTTGCTCCTCCTCCTCCTCCTCCTCCTCCACCTCCTCCTCCACCCTCTTCTCCTCCTCTACCTCCCCCTCCCACCTGCTTTTTACCTGCCACACACGGTCACCTGTCCGCTGCCCACCACCTTGTTATTACCCGTTCCTGCTCATCTTCCACTTTCGAAAACCACCACCAAAATTTGAGTCTTCTTCGCCTACTCTGAACTTCACGGGGAGCAATTTGGCTTTAAAAACTGTGTATAATAATAATATCCCCACCCACCCCCCATTGAAAGTTACGTATTCTGGTCCTAGTCTGTTTTTTTATCACGTCTAGTTGAGAGAAGGAAGCTTAATCAAATATTTGTACGTAATCTGTGGCTGCTCATGCCTTCGTTCCTCCTTCCCTTCCTCCCCCCCCCTCTCTCCTCCCTGTCTAGCCTCGTCTTCTATGTATCTCTTTTTCTGTAGTCCTCCTCCTTCTTCTCCTCCTTTTATTCGCGTGTCCGTGGCTGGGTGATCGCTATACCCTTTGGACGTCACTACATAACCTATACTTACCCACTTATCCGTCATTATGCAACCCAGAATCAAGGTTTTAAAAGACACCACACTGCACTCCATTACACGACTGCAAGCTGGTGGTGGTGGTGGTGGTGGTGGTGGTGGTGTGTATATGTGTGTGTGTGTGTGTGTGTGTGTGTGTGTGTGTGTGTGTGTGTGTGTGTGTGTGTGTGTGCGGTGAATAGTGCATTAAGACGCCAGCCACCCATCAGACTGACAACCCGCAGTAAGTGTGTGCGCGTGAGGGAGCGTGGGGAGAGGGAGAGGGGAGAGAGAGAGAGAGAGCGGTGGGCGTGGTGGCCGTAATTACAGGTGGGCTAAAGGTCAGGTGTTTGATATACCTCAAGCTGTCCTCACATTACGTGGTGTAGCCTCCATTACATTTCTCATGGTTCTCTCTCTCTCTCTCTCTCTCTCTCTCTCTCTCTCTCTCTCTCTCTCTCTCTCTCTCTCTCTCTCTCTCTCTCTCTCTCTCTCAATATTTGCATGCTTCACAAAACTAAGAGCATAATAAATATGAATAAATATTTTCTATAAACTTACAGGTAGGTAATTCCAGCGAGAGAGAGAGAGAGAGAGAGAGAGAGAGAGAGAGAGAGAGAGAGAGAGAGAGAGAGAGAGAGAGAGAGAGAGAGAGACTCGTTTTCTTATCAGAATATCATTAAATAAAATACTGCTAAATAAACGTATGATTAATAAAGAATATGCACACAGTAACCACACACGAATCTACAGCATCACCTACATACTGATGGACGGTGATGGGCTGCGCTAGGAACGCATTTCTATCCTTTCCTTTCTAATGGATGTACTGGCGAGGTTGAAAAGTATATTTCTCAAGAAAATTTCTTCTTTTTTTTTGGATTAACAGAGAGAGGTTGAAGGAGAGAGGCAGATTTACAACCGTCTTTTATTTCTGTCTTATCAGCGATTCACTGAAGATAAAGTTGATCAAAAGACGAAAGTTTACAAGTGTCTTTTTCCAGTGTCTCTCATTTTCTTCTTTTTTCTTATTAGAGATTAAAGAAAGTGAAATTGAGCGAAAGAGAGACAAGTCACAACCCTTCATCACATCGCGAGCAACGCTTAGAAAGTTACAAACAACAAGCGTTTTCATGTTGCGATTCGCTCCTCATGAAACAAAGACTATACTCGATAGTACTGCATTCTGCTATTATAATCTCGAAGAAGACATTGCTCACAATAAGAACTTGGGAGAGGACGAGAAGGTTAGAAATTCTATTTGTTTTCCTCTTAAACTTTTCATTTCAATATTTCCGTCTTTGTGTTTAAAAGAAGTTGGTAAAAACTGGAAGCTAATTTTCATAAAGCTTACTTGAACATCCAATGAATAGAAAATAAATGGTTAATCTTCCTTATACATTCTTGCTTCCTAACCTGTAAACTGAAGTATTATATTGAAGCCAAGCAAAGTAAAGAAGGAGAGATGACTAATGTTGGTGAAATACATTTTCCTTGAATCGAAAGCAACTCTTATAACATATAATGAAAACTACTGCGCTGTGTGTATGATAGTGATAGTCAGTGGGTGAGTGATTGCTGTACCTGAGCACACCCTGAACACTGGCGGACGTCTCTCAGCTGTCTGGATAATGGCAGCCTTGACAGGATGGTATTGTACGGTAGCTGATGCATAAAATTGCTTAAGTATCACAATATGTAACTGATTCCTTGGCTCTTATCTTGTATACAAAAATTATAGCTGTGTTCCTTTCAATTGGCCGGCAAAATAATTCTCGTCTTTTGGCTAACCTGGCTTAGGGACTCTTCACACATCTACGAAAATCTTACTTTCTTTACTGACTTATTGATTCTTCTGACATTCTTTACTTATTCACACAGAACGTCTCCGTTTCTGGTCTGTGTCCTCATTTGTTATCTTTGTCCACAATAATAATGATGCTCTCCTATTCATTATTTTGCCTCCAAGACTATTCACATATTTGCACTAATGTGCTGATATTTCGTTGGCTCTACTAAACTTGACGTCACTCATCTTTTCATAATGTTTTCTTTCAATACCTAACTTTCTCCAGCTTGATGTCAACTTTTGAGCATCAATATTTGCGAAAAAACACATCGCTCTTCACGATCAACTCAACTTTTATATACATTTCTTTTATTTATTACGTAAATGGTCAGTAGAATCCACCATAACGCATCCTATACATTTTTTTCATGAATAATAGTTTTC
>CM035197.1:421674-426674 GCA_020233015.1 Callinectes sapidus
CACACACACACACACACACACACACACACACACACACACACACACACACACACACACACACACACACACAGCTTAATCTATCTATATAAACTAAAGAAAAAGTTGTAGTTGAAGACAGTTTCTCACTTGGTATTTTTACTCTCGATTAACAACAGACTCTCCTTCCTGCATTTCTTTAGGTGAAGATTGAAAACTGGACAGTGAAACTGAATTCTGCTGCCGGAGGGACTCTGAGAAAATGGGAAAGGGTTAGATGATGAAAACGATATGAATATAATTCTTTGCACTTATACGCCTTGCTTTTCAAATCATACTTTGTAAAACGATGAATAGATACATAGATAGATATTTCATTGATTTTTATAAGCAAAAAAAGAACCAATCGCTAACTGATTAGAAAAAAAAAATGCTCTTATACTTATCAAACTATATATAATTATAATATTAGAAACATATAACACAAACATATGTAAAATATATGCACACGAACACGCAGATACTTGCAACACATATAGAGACAAGAAATACAAGGGAAATACATGACGGAGGCAAGGTATAGAATATTAGGAAAAATATAATAGGACAGAATGTTTCAACGAGGAATAATAAATGTTTTGCGTATTGGCAACAAACGATTGAATAAAAAAGGAATCCTCCCTTAATTTTCAAAACATTCCGTCTTTCATTCTTTTCAAATAGGTTGCCACAGAACAACTTTCAATTCCGTTTGAAAGATCGTCATCTATATACAACACATCTTCTTGCAGTAACAGCTAAAGTAAAAGTGACTTACCATAAATGTTGTACGACAATTTCTTGACAAATGTCCACCGTCAGTAGTGAACAAGAAAGACGTTCCCGGAGCCAATTGATATTTTTTTCCACATTCCGCTAACAAATAATCTGAAAGCGAATAAACAGATAACAAACAATAACATTAATAATACAGCTAAACGTCATCTTCTTTTCCACACCGAAACACATGTGTCTGAGGCAACTGACAGTAGCCTCTGTTCTGATTCCTCCTACTTTCTCTATCCCCATTCCTCTTATTTTTTCTATTATAATTTCCGTTCCAAAGCTGGACGTTGCGTCTATGTGCGCAACGACTTGATTTTCTCTCATGCCTACGCTGTTAGAAATTCCGAGTTTTCCACCATCTGGCTTCGACTTAAAGTCAAACTGTGAATAAATTCATCTATGCTATTTACCTCTCCCTTAATCCATGTGACAATAAGAAATTCTTTGATTAGTTAACTTTTAAAGTAGAGGACATTATGTCTCTTTATCGTTTTGCAGAGATCTCCATCCTAGAATATTTCAATGTTCACTACCAGCTTTGACTTTTCTCTTCATTCACTGACCATCCTGATGAACTAACCTTCAATTTCTATATCCTCCATGACTTTGAGAAACTGGTGCAACATTACTCGTATTCCTGACTGTTTTGAAGATACGCCCATCATTTTTGACAATTTTCTTAACCCTAATCCTTCTGCTAATGTTGTTACCCTATCTTGAATATCCTATTATATCCTATTGACATTCAATGTGTGAACAAAGCTACACACACAATTCCACCTACAACAACAACAACAACAACAACAACAACAACAACAACAACAACAACAACAACATAATATAATGTACAACACGACTTACTAGAAAAGCTGAACAAGGGATGATTCTCAGAGGTGTTAATGCTTTTTCTGATCTCAGCCAAGTTTCTTTTCCCGTCAGTTTTCTGCTTGTTACCTTTTTTTCCACTTCCATTAACACCTTTTTTTCTCTTTCCTGATTGGTTATTTCTTGTATTTTTTTCTTCTTCGTCTTCGCTATTTTGGTGATTTTTATTTTTCTTTGTTTTTCCACGTTTGCCTTTTACTTTGTTACCCTTTACCTTGCTAGCCTTCGCATGGTTTTTGCCCGATTTAGCATTTTTCAGGCCACCAGTCCCTCTGTGACTATTCTTAATAACTCGATCCTTCTTCTTTTTATTCCTGATGATTGTGTAACTCAGTCTGTCATCGTTGTCTCTCATCTTCTTTCCTCTTTTTTCCACTGTGTCATCTTGGTTTGCTTTCCTCTCGAGATTATATCCTGTAAAATTTTCCGCAACTTCAGTTTTTTCGATGTTGCTCTTAAGATTCTCTACAAATATATCCTCGTCCGTCCCTTCCTCCATCTCTCTGACTTGCTCTCGCCTCTCCTCGTTGCCGGCAGTGGCCTGGCATTGTATCTCCACGAATGCTACGAGGGGGATGACCAGCAGCGCAAAGAACAGGTGGGTCGAAAACTGTGACATTTTGTCTGTGGATGAAGAGGGGAAACTTCATTAATTCGGGAAAAGCAGCACAAATTGTATGGGTCATGACAGAGGTAGAGTGTTCGGCGTTTTCAAGAAATAAAAACCAATACAGGTATTTTTTATATACCAAGAGTTCTTACAACGTGGTTCAAGATGTCTAAAAAAATATGTTGAACTAATGTTGAAAAAAATAGTTTATTTATTCATTTATGTATTAATGAACATACCACTGAAATTGTACGCAAAATACACATGTTTGTAAAGATTGCGCAGAACAATATATTTGTATCAGACATTGTCATCTTATTATTACATTCACGTGCGCGCTCTCTCTCTCCCTGTCTAGCTCAAACACGTGTTCCCTCTCCTCACGAGAAAATAGGCTTTTCTGTATCTCCTTCTCTCACCCATGGAACATTGCTGCCCATGGAACACTGGCTTCTCATCTCGGGGGACATGCTCTCCCTCTGCGGGAAGCACCTGCTTGCCCATTCCAACATTTTCTACTCAGAAAGTAATTTTACTCTTTCGTCCTCTTCACTACTTGGTCTATTTCATTCATTCCTTGAGTCATTTTCCTCAGATACAAACCTTATTTCTCTCGCGCACAAATACATTCACTCTCTCCCTGCCTCAGATAGGACACACCCACTCCTTCACCTCACGGCTACAAGGCTCCACTCATCATCAAGCCACGTGACAGCAACAGTCTACTTCCGTCACTTCGTCGTTACCACACCGTTCTGTCTTGCTGTACACAATCAACAATACATTGGTAGAAAATATACTTCAAATCTTCCCTTCCAAAAAAAACCCACGACTTGATAGTAAATCTAAGTTACACTTACACACGCACTCCACGCAACTCCAGATCTGATCACGCTACCGAACACGATAGGGGCAGTTACAAACTAATACACAATTTCACTCTTTGATTTTTTTCTTTTGCATATTTTTATAAAAAAGGGAGACCGACTTTGGACTAACACATGATTTAACACGAAAGTGCACCCGAGGTTGCCACTTTTACAGAAAGAGGTTACAGCAATATTGAATGAACTGAAAACCTTGAATAGCTGGAAAACAGTTTTTAATTGATATCAATTTGTTTTTTTTTTTCAAGTCATACACAGGCAGACAAAAAAAAAAAAATCCCAGAGTTACGCGTGAAAAGAATAAGGGGATGAGGGAAAATGGCAGGTCTGCCATTGAGAAGATAAACAGAATAAAGCTACGAGGGAAAGAATTATGCAACAGTTCGATGAGGAGCTAGTAATTTCAAAAGAATAGTGATTATGAAACACTGCACTGACGAATATTTCTCCCGAAGAAAGGCTTATAATGCATTCCATTACGGTAACATCAGAATAGACGAAAGGGTTGTATAGAAAAAGAAAGATACTCATAAAATAAATTTCATACCGAACTCTCGAAAGATACTTGCAAGTCAAAAATAATGTCTTAGAAAAGACTTGCAAAATTCTATGATAAATGTCTTAAAGCAATTGGTCTGTACACATTACGGATTTTTTTTCAATTTCTTTCGTAATTATAAGACGATTTCATGGGAATATCTCATGAACTTTAGAAACATGACACCGAATTAGGCATGGTCACGTTCAAGACGTAATTTTGATAAAAAATTTTAATCAACCTCGTGCTAGAAACTTTGTTTTTTTATATTCAATAGAGCCACTAGCAAAGGGCAAGAATATCATGAAAAAAGGGATCCATATAAAAGCAAGATCTCCCCAAAATGATAATGGTACTCGAAAAATACATGAAAAAGCACACACACACCCACCCACCCACCCACCCACACACACACACAGAGAGAGAGAGAGAGAGAGAGAGAGAGAGAGAGAGCATTGTGTATGTACTACATATGTATGTAAATGCTGCAGACACTTTCACATGAGTCAAAAGACCCAAGCCAGCCACAACATCACACACGTAACAGTTCTATATGAGCAGCAGCATTTCATGGGACATGCACCGTCATTACACAACCAAACAGGTCGCAAAGTTAATAATAATTATGCAAATCAAATCAGGTACTACGCATGTCACAAATTTCTGTTAACCTTCCGTGAGTAAATCGGTTCAATATTTGCCATTATGTGTTTCATTCACGACAAATATTTGGAAATATAGCAATTGTTGGTATGTACTTCTATTAAAAAAAAAAAACAAAAAAAACCTGACCTAAGTGGGAAGAATGAACTTGATTATCAGATTCAGAGTGGAAAAAAAACTGAACTAAAATGAGGTATCATAATATGTTTGACCTTGAAAACAACGCAGACCAGTGTAATATAGTATATGCCTGATGACAAGTAGGTAATAACAATAAAACACACATCACTTGGGTAAGCTGACATGCACCATCTTGCATTAACTAACTTACCCAATTTTTCCCCCCTTTTCCACGTAAAAAGAAAGTATCTTAAGGCTTTGACATTACCAATTTTCGACGTTCATCTCAAAGGTGTGTAATTCTTCTTTTGTGTGTGTACGAATTTGTTTATATTTGTATTGTCTATATTTCCGAACACAATAAGGAATCCTCTTGCGGGACAAACAACAGACACAATGAGTCAGGGCACCGTGTGTATGTGGACTGGAGTAAAAATAGAGGGTAGGGACGTGTGTGTGGGGGGGTGGGTGGGGTGGGGGGGGGCGTACGTTGGCG
>CM035197.1:429174-433537 GCA_020233015.1 Callinectes sapidus
TATATATATATATATATATATATATATATAATATATATATATATATATATATATATTATATATATATATATATATATATGTATGTATGTATGTATGTATGTATGTATGTATGTATGTATGTGTATAAACACACACACACACACACACACAAGCATATACAAAATATAGTATGTGTGAATTCAGAATATAGATAAACAAACAATGAAAGATATAAGGACTGATAGCATGATCAATTTCCATAGAACAACAAGTGAGTCCCATAAACATACCTGTCAGTCCACACCTGAGCCTTGATTAGCATACAGGTGGCCAAGGTGCAGGTGGCGAGGCGAACATGTACTACTCCTTCCTGTTCCTATGAGTATACATGTTCCGTACATACACGTTCTTATGTTATTGACGTTTCATCTTATATTTTCTTATTATTTCTACTTTATTTCTTATCCCATTTCGTTTCAACTAACCCCCAATACCACATTTTCTTTTTACTCTCTTTTTAAACATGATAGTACGTCTTCATTAATAAGTGGACATAACCGCAAGTAACACCTCGTCGGTCCTCCTATTACTTCTCAGTCTAATACATCACGTTGTTTTCAGTTATCCTCACAACAACTAACAATACACACATGTCCCTCTACAAACAACTGGACATGACCACATGAAACGTTCTTTCAAGCTTGGAACTCATTCTGTATTCCTTACCTCAATAACCTGACAGAGACCACATAGCAGGGAGGAGAGAAGGGCATCCTATTCGACGTTCAAACTGATATTGCATCCCTTCCTTGCATTATTTGATAGGGACCACACGGCAGGGAGGAGAAAGAGGAGGAGAGTGGTGCCGACAGGAACGACGAGGGAGGGAGGAGGAAGTGAAGAGGTAGTGTTTGTGCAAAGCCAGGTGTTACACACGTGTACACTGGAGCTGACACGAAGAAGCGATGAGGTCACGTTCTATATTTCACATTCACCGCCTCGCGCATATCCATCTTGTCTGACCCAGTAATGCGATGGAGGGAAGGTGATGATTATAGAGGGTTATTAGGCTCACCGGGAGGTAATGCTTCTGTTTTTTTTTTGTGTGTGTTTGCTTTTAAAGGGGGGTAGGAAATTGTGTATTGCTTGACTCTCTCTTTTTCCAAATAATTTACGCTATTGTTTCACCTAAATTCTAAATGAAACTTAAAATTATCCTGGACAGGGCACACGGGACACACACACACACACACACACACACACACACACACACACCCACCCCCACACACCACCACACACACACACCACACACACACACACACTATATATATATACCTCTATATATAAATATATCTTACTATATATATACTATATTATATATAATATTATATATATATATATATATATATATATATATATATATATATGCATACATACATACGATAGGTCAGTAATTTTTTTACGTGTAGGAAAAATAGCAAACAAACCACAATAACTAAATAAATCAATTATTAACTAGTTAATAATTAATCGGCCTCATTTTACCACATTTTTTTCTCCGCTTCTGTTGAATACTTTTGTTCATAAAATCTAACAAAACTTATAAACTATTTAAACAACTTATCGCTTTACAATGAGACATACTAACTAAATGGATAATCCACGAAGTAAATGGCTAACTGTATGGATAAATATATTAAAAATGCAAAAGGAGGTTACGACCGTGAACAGAAGATGAACCTTCGGTGATATATTGTGCGACCATGTGTGGTGTGTGGCCCTGGCCTTGTGTACTTGTCATGTGTGTGTGTGTGTGTGTGTGTGTGTGTGTGTGTGTGTGTGTGTGTGTGTGTGTGTGTGTTTGTTATCTTCCTGAGCTCATTTATATGCAGATTCCCTGAACAAAAACAAGTTGCTCTTGATTCTTTTTTTTTCCGTATGCCACATCACCTCTACCACGTGTCAGCTCTCTCTCTCTCTCTCTCTCTCTCTCTCTCTCTCTCTCTCTCTCTCTCTCTCTCTCTCTCTCTCTCTCTCTCTCTTACTCTCCACACACACACACAACTTTACTCTAGGCTGCACGAAAGGACCAGTCTTTCTTCTACAAGAGACTGAGAAAGAAAGTTATCAGCTGAAACAACAACTGGAAAGAATTGTGCAGCAGAAGAAATAATATCTGCTTCTTTTGCAGTACGTAAATAACCAATTCTCCATGATTCTGTAGGAGAGAGAGATAGAAAACTATGTCCTGCAGGAATGACCAGGAAGTACTGTGTAGTAAATAGATTAAAGTATGTGTCTTGTTCTGTACGAAAAGGATCAAGTTTCCATGGTTTTGCAGGAGAGAGAAGCAGTGAAAGCTAAGGCGCGGGAAAAATACCAGATAGTTTGTGGAAAATAACTTGGTAAAGAAAGAATTGCTGGAATAATTCTTTGAAGAGGAGTATTTTCCCTCTTATAGCAGCACGACAGCAGACAGTGAGCCAGCCACGATGCCTTCCTACCATCAAGAAGACCAAGATGAATGACAGAACACAAGCATTCCGATGACCACCGGACAACACAAGGAGGTCATTAATGGCTGACGAAGGCTCTTTTCGTGACTCTTTGTGGTGCCACCCTACGATGACATCCTACAGTGCTGCTCTATGATGCAGTAAGGTGCCGTCCTTTGGTAACGCTCTATGATACCAATCTATTATGCAGTCATTTTGTGCTGCCCTCTGGTGCCGCCCTGCAGTGCTACGGTATGGTACTGGCCTTCTATAACATGCTCTTTCCCCCAAAATATAATGTATTTTTTTTCTTTTTCCGTTACCGTTGTTCACTGAGATGCGCCGTCTATGTTACTATCCTGAAAACCTTTCATTGTTTCACACTTAGAGTTTACAGTTCTTTATTCCAAATGCAAATGCCACACAGCGAACCCTTCAGGGTGGTGTGCTTGTGACCATCTTGTGTTTCCTCACTAGTTGGCTGACAGAGTACCAACTTCTTTCAGTCACCAAAATATTCCAAACTATATAATTGTCCTGTACTTTTCACTTTTCTTTATTTTTACAACAAAGGATCATATGAATACCACGAACTTCTGACAGAGAGAGAGAGAGAGAGAGAGAGAGAGAGAGAGAGAGAGAGAGAGAGAGAGAGAGAGAGAGAGAGAGAGAGAGAGAGAGAGAGAGAGAGAGAGGAGAGAGAGAGAGAGAGAGAGAGAGAGAGAGAGAGAGAGAGAGAGAGAGAGAGAGAGAGAGCAATTTTGGTTATTCATTCTCATTTGGTAACGATACGTAATAAGACAATGCGTGGAGCTTTGTGGCGGGACAGGTTCGAGTATGAAGCCTTTGGAATTACTGTGCCATCCAAGCGGTTTATTGTTTTCCATTTTGTATAAACTGATATGACATTTACAGCAATGAGTTTTATTACAAACATACTTTTCCCTTTTATTTCAACTTTAGTGCACTCTTTTCTGACATTAATTTGTTGATCTTTTCTGCTCTTGCCATCCTCCTTCCCTTTCTCTTTCTCTTCGTTTCTCAAACCACATTTTGCAAGCCATGGTTTGAACAGACACCACAACGAGGCGGAAATTACACACCAATTCAGTGTGTCATTTTGTCTCGTGTCTGGCAACTGTAATCACAGCGGTGACTGACCGTCATCACCACGTCTCCCAGCTGGCTTCCTCACCCATCACCTTCACATCCTGCAACACTCCCTAGTCTACACACTTTCCTTTGATGTCACCTTTATATAAATAAATAAATAAATAAATAAATAAATAAATAAATAAATAAATAAATGTACATATATATATATATATATATATATATATATATATTATAGAGATATATATTATATATAATATATATTATTATATATATATTTATATATATATTATATATATATAATAATCTATATATATATATATATATACATTCGGTCTATATATCACGATTTGCATCTCACACAATCAAATTGATATACAGTATTTTAGCAAGCAAATGAATAGATTCGGTTTTTAAAGGGAAAGAGGGGTTTAGTAGAAAAAGATCAGTGAAAACAAATGTAAACTTAACCATAGCCATATTATCTTTCAGTAATTTGTTCAGCTTGTTCCAAATGGTGTCGCCTGAATGACGATAATTGAGTGTGAATTTTTTAAGCAGGTGCTTGCCAGAACCAAAGCATCAGAAGACCCAAAGATGTTCCCGGCAGCGGAACGAAACGTCCTCACAGAAACCACTTTTGGCCAGCTCCTCAGAGTACAAATACTCGCAAAAAGAGAGGTAATCAGAAAAATAGAAAAGATAACATAAAACTCAACAATGCTGAGGTTTCCCTTGCCTTTAACCTCGTATGTTTCAAAGAGAATATATATATA
>CM035197.1:505038-520244 GCA_020233015.1 Callinectes sapidus
CGACCAGTGAAGGATGAAAACCTGGGTGAGGTCCGCGCCGTCCTCGTCCGGGATCGAACTCGGGCCAACGGATTCGTAGCCAGACGCGCTAGCCACTGCACCGTGGCGGCGCTAATACTATAGAAGTAAAACAAATAATAAATAAATTCTAAATTTAAGGTATAACTTGTGAATTTTAATTGCCTGAAACATGTCCATTACTTATGTCTTTAACTATATATTTAATGAAGAACTGCAATAACCTTCTTAAAGTGACACATTTGGAGTACTTATAGAAATGGCAGAAAGGAATAACCTTTAATGTTGTTAATGCAGTCTAATAGATGAGAAAAGATATTAAAAAAAAATATTTTTAATGGTTAAACTTGATATATAAAGGAGACAAGGTATGAAAGAGATATGTAAGCCACATCGACAATAAAATTACATGTAGTCAAATGAAAAGAAAAGTGACTGAAAGATATGTACAGTAGCGAGAAAAGGGAGTGGTGGTCAGACTACAATGGTGTATATGAGCAGAGAGGTAAGTCACATAACATAGTACATCGACTGGCCTGAGTAATAGAAAATCACATACAATACAAGATACCTTTATTAATACTAAACACTAAGGGTAAAAAGACACAAATATGCTACAGAATTAGCCGCGTCGCAGTGAGGGTGTTGATGTCAGACACCACCAGATGTTGTAATTCTTGTTGAAAAAATAAGTACTCTTTGGGGCAAGCTTTAAAAAACTTACAAAGGTGTGTGTGTCGTTACACATTAATGCTTATGAAATTTAAATAAATCTATTTCATGATAATTGATGGGATATGACATTGTTTGAGCCTTTATTCATAATTTCAGATGATATTCATAAAACCACCTATTATTGTATCAAGGCAAGTAATCTGTCATTTTCTACTGACACTAACGTACTCTACGTACACTAATATTTAATTTAATTTGAATGTATTGAACAATAGGCAAATGCATGTAATGTATAGGAAATATTATGTTCTAACAAAGACGTAACGTTTCCGGTACGACAACTATCCTCGGCTGGTGGCAACAAACAAGCCTAAACAACATTTCTTCTTTTAGCTTCCGTTTTTCCGCTCGGAAATCTCGCAAATCCTTTGACGTTATTGTAACGAGCGGATCATCAATCTGCCAATTAATTATCTAACTAGCTTTTAAAATCCTCGTCTCTCAAGCTAATACCTCCTGATAGGCAAATAGTTCTTACCTTCCCCCAGTATATTATTTGCCTGTGATAAAGATGAACTTGTATGTATATTTTGCTTTATTTATTCTGAGTTAGGTATTTTAGATAGGGGAGGACTAAAAGAAATGAGAAAAATAGAGAATTCAGGGCAACCGAAACAGCAGAAGCTTCGAGACGCAGCCACGTCACGCGGAGGAATACAGGGGAACACAGGGGAGAAGAGACCGCTTCCTACCACAAGCCGGCAGTCAGCAGCCACCTGTCGCTACACCTACCCAGCACCCGGTCCCTTAACACCGTGGACACCGACTACCGCCACCGCTTGTAGCGACTACAGTACCGCTGCCCCCCTACACCTACCCAGCCGCCCTTGGTCTGGAAACTACCAGCCAACCATGGTCGAGCGTTCTTGACCCTCAGCCGACCACCACACTACCTTCAGTGGTCTCGGGCGCCGGTCAACAACTGGTGGGGTACCCACACCACCTGGCCCCCTCCATGACGGCAGCTGGGCAGCACTTCCCTAACCACTCCACTCTTGGATGGCTGTGCCTACCTCAGCACTACAGGGCCTGACTTCACTCTTCCGCCTGCCTGGTACCTTGGTCGGCCTAACATCACTACCACCCTCTGCCCAACCATTCTGACGTGCGCCAGCTCAGCTCGGATCTTCTGTTCACACCACAGTTAAGCACCAAGTTTAGTCCTCCCAGTTAGGCTAGTTAGGTTGTGTCATTTAGATCCTTTTCTGCCATGTACTTTTAATTTGTTTTCTTATTGTTGTTGGTCAAGGATCTCAGATAACCTGGTCAATTTATAAAGATAAATTTATAGCTGATTTAATATACAACAGTTTATTGTCTCCTGGTGTTCCATTTCTTCCTTTCTCTGCTTAATAACTAGAGCGATAAAACTGTGGCAGTACATATTTTGGTGGCAGCTTTGCTGGGATCATTTTTTTCAATTTACTTAGCTTAGGGTTTAGCTAGACAACTACATTACGGACCTGCGTTGCTTTAACCACTCAGTCTGCTACCCATTAAGTTTATTGCTTCTTTGTGCTTAATAATTTCTTTTTGTTATTTTTTTGGCGTGCATTGCTTAATTATTTTCTGTGCATTATTACATTTTTATCAGTGAACTTAACATATTTTTTTATGTGAATGGTTGTTTTGGTTGCTAACACGAAAGTGTAGGATTTCTGCTGCTAACACGTCAGTGTAGGATTTATTTCTTTCCCTTTTTGCCCGCAAATTTAAAGTGTATGATGGTTAAGGCAGTCTTAGTAGGACAATTTCCAGTTATCAGTTAGGCTTGAGGTGAAAGTACTGTGCTGGTGACATTTTTTTTCTCTTTTTGGCCACCCTGGAGGTACGAGGTTGTGTGCGCCTGCCTGCAGGTAAGAAGCCTCAGGGGCCTTTATTTCCGGGCCGTCAGGCAGGGTTCGAAGCCCTTTACCAACGTCCTCCAGACTACTGCGCCCGCGCGGGCGTGGTAGGTTAAAATTTTAATAATTATTAGGGATATTTTTTTTTTCTCCCCTTAGCTAACTTTTGAGATTTTTGGCTTACACATTTTTGTCTCTTGGGAAAATATTAACGATGGCAGAAGCAAAAATTAAAGTTATGGATTTATTAGGGGCCCTTAGATTTGGACCCCCAACAGGATAATACAGAGTCTCTGATACCAGCTCCTAACAAAGAATTGGAAGATTTAAGACTTCAGGTAGACCTACTGGACGACTCAGTCTCTCACCTAGTAGAAACCTTACACACCAGACTAGAAACGGATAGGAAGCCCTTATTAAAACCCAGAGACATAACTATTTTTGAACTAAGACACCTTAGAGGAGACGAAGGAGATGGAAGACTTGGAGTATTCTTTTCACAAGTTGAACAATGTAGTCAAAATTGGGAAGAAAGGCAGAGAATTGTCATGAGTAGAGTAGATGCCCATTTAGCCATTTACATCCAAGATCTTCTCACTAATGGACCAACCCTCTCATGGGGAGATTTTAAGTCACACCTCAGAAAAGAGTTAACAGATCAAAACCCTAATAAACTCTTTGATGCCCTCAATACGTTGAAATATTCGTACGAGGAAGATCCAGTGGAGTTCATGAACCAATTAAAATGTAAATATAGTTTGTTGTCTTTAAAAATGAACCCAAAAGAGGCTCCCAAAAAGGAGAAATTAATTAAAACTAAACTGCTCAAAGGGATGCCTAAAGATTGCAGGGAAAGATTGGAACTGTTCATGGATGAGAATATGTCCCTAGAAAGATTTCTTGATAAATTGGAAGTAGAAAGGGTTGTAGCAAACGCACGAAGTAAAGAGGAAATTTTTCTGGTAAAAGACCATCCAGCTACTACACCACAGACTCCACTTAATCCAACTCCTTCAACTCTGCCACCCCTAGACACTCGTGTGGATACCTTAGAGAAAAAGATAAAACTATGGAATAGGCCCCAAAGACAAACCCAAACATGGGGTGAGAGGCAACCATACTGCCCCTACTATCGGTCTCGCACCCATAATATGTCCACCTGCAGAAGAAATCCTCCCCGAGGATCATGTTTTGACTGTTTAAGAATGAATTGTAGATGAGGCGATCCTAATTGCCCTGGTAGGAATGCCTGGATGCGATGACTAGTAAAATCCAGATCACCAGTTATCACACTTGACATCAATCATTTTATGTTGGAAGCCCTCCTGGATACAGGAAGTGAAGTATCTCTTATAAAAGAAAATGTTGCTTCCTACTTACAGCTAGAGAAGAAAATTGGAAAAGATATTCCTCAATTACATGGTATATCAGGACAAAAGTTAAGAGTGTTAGGCCATACCCACACCACTCTGACGGTAGGAAATAATACTCACATGAAAGTAAAATTAATAATTGTACCCGATCATTATCTTAATGCACCGGTGCTTTTGGGAATGAATATTCTGGGTCAAATTACTTTAACTCTAGACCATAAAAATAGACAACTGATCTGGAATAATACCATCTATCCCCTCACTTTTCAAGAACATTATGGAAAAGTAAATTATGTAACCTGTGATCAACCTAACTCACACATCAAAAAGCCCCATAATTTTGTGAGGTTAACTCATAAATTTAAGATGCCAAAGTTCACTGCCACCTTATTAGAAATTAAGGTAGAAGAACCTGCCCAGACCATGTTGCTTGTTTCACCTTATCATGAAAACTCTCAGAGAGGATTACCCTTCTTAACCACAGTCACAGGAAGTCAAACAATCTTTTTCCCTGTAATAAATATCAGTAAACAATTTAAAACATTACACCCAGGAGTTCTTCTTGCTCATTATGATGTGATAACTTGCCAAAACATTGAAGTCCCCGAAAGTGCAGGATGTTTTAAGACTAGGATTGGTGATGCAATTGGACCAGACAATGATGTTGTGTTAGGAAATACATCTAGACTAGATAAGTTGCGACAGTTACTCCTCCAAAGAGATTGGACTCACCTAGACCTAGAGCAAAGAGATAAATTATTTGAGTTAGTCCTAGCACATGATTCACTATTCATTGTGGATAAGGGGGAGTTAGGATTATTGCAGACAACACCAGCACACATTAGTGTCAATGATCCTCAACCTTGTCGTTCACCTATTTATCGCTATCCAGAGAAAGCAAAAGAAGCGATAGGATAAATTTTGAGGGAACTGGAAAATAAGGATATTATTGAAAGTTCCACAGCAGCCTGGTTATCCCCGATAGTCTTAGTCAATAAACCTTCAGGTGAGAAAAGACTTTGCCTCGATTACCGAAAGGTTAATAAACACCTGGCAGTTGATATTCATCCCCTCCCAAGATTAGAGGAATTGGTGGAGCAAGTTTCAGGACAAGGATGGTATGCCACCCTTGACCTGAAAGAAGCTTACTACCAAGTAGAGGTAGATGAAGAAAGCCGAGACGTCACAACTTTTTCAGAGGGTGTGTCCCTGTACAGATTTAAGAGGCTACCTTTTGGTCTCTCATGCTCACCTGCTATTTTTACTCGACAACTTAATGCAGTACTTGCCCCAATACTTAAAGAAAAGTGGGTAAACAATTATTTAGATGATGTGATAGTCCATGCCAGTGACTACAAGACCTTAGTTTCACGCCTGGACAAACTGTTTACACACATGCAAGCAGTAGGAATTAAGTTAAACCTTTCAAAATATGACATTGGGAAAAGAGAAATTAAATTCTTAGGACATATAGTCTCACAGGAAGGATATCGACCTGATCCTAGTAACATCGAGGCTATAACAAAAATGAAAGCTCCCTCTACAGTTAAAAAACCCGTAGATTTCTTGGAATGTGTTCATTTTATCGTAGACATATTGAAAGTTTTTCTAAAATTGTGGCACCCCTCACTAACTTAACACGTAAAAATGTCCCTTTCGAATGGACAGCTGACTGTCAACAAGCCTTTGAAAAACTTAAAGAGAAGATGACGCAAGCTCCAGTGTTAGGTCGTGCTGACTTATCTCGTGACTTCATCTTAGAAACAGACGCTAGCCTCACTCATGTGGGAGCAGTATTAATGCAACGTGATGCTCAAAAATCTTATAGTGATAGGTTATTTCAGTAAAAAATTGAGGCCTGCCGAGATGCGGTATTCCACAACGGATAGGGAAGTTTTAGGAATAGTTTTGGCATGCCGCCAATTCCACCACTATTTATGGGGAACCAAGGTCCTTATACGTACAGACCATCAACCTTTAGTTTCCGTATTTAAGCAGAAAACTAAATCTCATAGGATGGGGAGATGGATCTTGGAAATGAGAGAGTATCATTACAGAATAGAGTATAAATCTGGGAAAAAGAATTTAGTGGCTGACCAATTGAGTCGCCCAGTGAGACCAGTTCAAATTTGGAATGATGCAGACGCCCAGTTTTGGGGGAAGAGTAGGAATGAATTTGCTCAGCTCCAGGATTCAGAACCCCGATGGAGGGAAATGAAAGACTATCTAGAATTCTTTGTTATATGTTCTGGTAGTTCCTAATGAGTTACGCAAAAGTGCTTTAGTCCATGCCCATGAAAAAGAATCTGGACATTTAGGTCAACGCAAGTCTATCCTTAAGGCAGAGGACGTGTTTTATTGGCCTAACTTAAGGGTAGACATGAGAAAGTTTGTTAAAGAATGTTTACTGTGTCAACAAACCAAGCATGCCTCGGGATTGCAGACTCGATGGCAAGAACTTCCTCCCTGTAACCGACCATTGGAAAGAATCAGCATGGATATAACAGAAATGGTTACCAGTCATTCTGGGTATCGATATGTTTTGACCATTATTGATCACTATTCTCGTTATGTAAAATTCTTAAAATTAAGAAGTAGAATGGCAGAAGAGGTAGGCAGGAACTTAGAGTTGTATATGGGAGATTTTGGTGCACCGAAAATGCTCTTAACAGATAATGCACGCGAGTTTCATGCCGCCCAGATAAAAGACTTGTGTAGAAACAATGGCACAAAAATAGTGTATACCACTCCGTATCACCCTCAAGGAAATTCAGTATCTGAAAGAATGCACAAAACTATGAAATCCGTATTAGGAAACCTCTGTCGAGGTCAACCACATAAATGGCCAAACTATCTGCTGCAGTGTCAGAAAGTACTGAATTCAGCTGTACATGAGACCACTGGTGAACAACCCTACTTCCTATTCTTCTCGCGACATGCTCCTCGTGGTGTTAGTGCTCAATTACCTAAGATAGACGATGAAACTGACCTGGAAATCGCACATGAGGTGGTTCGAGAAACTAACAGGGAACGTGCTAACCGTTGGCGAGAAAGAGCTAACCAAGATAGAAAACATCAAAGACTTGCGGTGAATGACTTGGTTTGGGTGAGAAGGGAGGTAGCGGGTTCTCATGTCGAAAAAAAAAAACTTGGCATAAAATGGTTGGGCCCCTACAAAATAGAAGTCATACGCGATGGAGGTTCCTATGTGCTGGAAAACACCTTTGACGGAACCAGAATTCAGAGGGCTGCGGACAAAGTGAAACAATATCTGGGACAGGATCGTGTACTCCTAGAGCAGGAGGAGGTGTTAATGCCTCCTGCAGTGGAACTTGAGGAGGAGAGAGTACCGCGGCAAAGGCGACCCACACGAAGATATGTGGAGGAATGTTAGTTAGGCTCCTGAGATAACGTATGAAGAACCCAGTTACTGGCCCTAATCCTTTTTGCAGCTGTGATTAAGGCTGAGACACTCTCCCGCATCATGGCTGGTGTGACCTGAGGATGTCAGGGGCTCTACACATCGTCCAAGAAAAGCCGAGGCTCGACGATGTACCCCTGGAAGACGGAAGGTGTGGTGACGACTCGTCATGTCGTCCTACACCACTTTGATGCCAGGAGTAGTGGGAGGATGCCAGACAAGTTCTTCACTCAGGAAAGGTGGATCCCGTCGTGATCCTGGACACGTCAGTGTCGAACTCATCTCCACTCAAGTAAAGGAGTGAGAGATGGGCGTGCATATATGATGTAACTTTTTCTAATTGTGTGAATTTTTGTATAGTATTAGTTTGAGAGACAGAATTTTTATTTTTTCCCACGGTAAAAGCCGTGTAACGAGCGGATCATCAATCTGCCAATTAACTATCTAACTAGCTTTTAAAATCCTCGTCTCTCAAGCTAATACCTCCTGATAGGCAAATAGTTCCTACCTTCACCCAGTATATTATTTGCCTGTGATAAAGATGAACTTGTATGTATATTTTGCTTTATTTATTCTGCGTTAGGTATTTTAGATAGGGGAGGACTAAAAGAAATGAGAAAAATAGAGAATTCAGGGCAACCGAAACAGCAGAAGCTTCGAGACGCAGCCACGTCACGCGGAGGAATACAGGGGAACACAGGTGAGGAGAGACCGCTTCCTACCACAAGCCGGCAGTCAGCAGCCACCTGTCGCTACACCTACCCAGCACCCGGTCCCTTAACACCGTGGACACCGACTACCGCCACCGCTTGTAGCGACTACAGTACCGCTGACCCCCTACACCTACCCAGCAGCCCTTGGTCTGGAAACTACCAGCCAACCATGGTCGAGCGTTCTTGCCCCTCAGCCGACCACCACACTATCTTCAGTGGTCTCGGGCGCCGGTCAACAACTGGTGGGGTACCCACACCACCTGGCCCCCTCCATGACGGCAGCTGGGCAGCACTTCCCTAACCACTTCACCCTTAGATGGCTGTGCCTACCTCAGCACTACAGCGCCTGCCTTCACTCTTCCGCCTGCCTGGTACCTTGGTCGGCCTAACATCACTACCACCCTCTGCCCCACCATTCTGACGTGCGCCAGCTCAGCTCGGATCTTCTGTTCACCCCACAGTTAAGCACCAAGTTTAGTCCTCCCAGTTAGGCTAGTTAGGTTGTGTCATTTAGATCCTTTTCTGCCATGTAATTTTAATTTGTTTTCTTATTGTTGTTGGTCAAGGATCTCAGATAACCTGGTCAATTTATAAAGATAAATTTATAGCTGCTTTAATATACAACAGTTTATTGTCTCCTGGTGTTCCATTTCTTCCTTTCTCTGCTTAATAACTAGAGCGATAAAACGGTGGCAGTACATTATCAGATACATCAGATTATGATGCTGCAGATACATCATTATGATGCTTCTCCATCACTAAAAGTTTCTCACAGGTCCTACAAATTTGTGGAAGAGGATGTGTGGTTTGGCCCGCGGAAATTTGCCGACACAAAATCATATAGAACATCACTAATTTATTCAGACACACATTACCTTCCTAATAATAATATCCTTGTGTATGCCTTCTGCTCCTACAATGACTAAAACTAAAGGGAACTGATAAAACCTTTAAGTAAAACAAGACAGAAGTAGAGGTGACGATCAACAGAGACAACCATCAAAAGTCACAAGAGGAAGAAGACGAAGAAAAGGGCGGAGTTTAGACAGAGCGGTGAGGTAGGAGGGCGAGCTTATTTCAGTTCGTCGAACGTCCGCCAGCAGTGCTGTTGTTTTTATTTCACTGATTAGGTTCATATATAGAAGGTGACAGTGTTATCTGCTATTTTTCAATAATCCCAGATAAAATGCATTACTTTATTTTTCATTACCTATTTTTAAGTTTTATCATATACTTGAATTAACAAAGCTTTATCAAACACTAGTAAGTATAAATAATAACAAACAGTTATGTTTTTAAATTTTAAATACACTTGTGCAGCAATTCATGTCGTATTTGTTTCTGCACATCGGTTTCCAGATTAGCTAAGTCACCACTTTGCCACAGGAAATCGGAGACAATTAAAAATTGTAGCGCTAATAGGTATCTACGACCCTCACTGCGACGCGGCTAATTGGTGAAGATTGAACCTTGCTGGACTATTGATACACACTGACTGTGTGATGACTGTGTGATATACCATAACTTGCCTTGAAATAAATAAATAATTCCAGGCAATGCAGATAAACTTAAGGGGGGATTCTTAGACAGAAAAATCTCAGATAAAAATAAAATAACCCCAAAATGACAATCTCCCAATAAAACACTATCCAATGGTGACAAAATAGGAATAACCCAACAATTGGCAAGGTAAGGGATAGCATGTGATGTGCACTACTCAAGACTAAGATGAAGAGTATACCAAACACAAACTGAGTATTTGAGGGAAATTGCAGATTTTCCAAGAGTGGTTAAGGCTATAGATGGTACTGACTCCATGGTGCATCACCCCTACAGAAAGATGATAGGGGAGACAAGTTGCTCCATGGCATCCACTCACTGTTCAGGACTGTGGAATTACAAAAAAATGTAGTCAGTAATTGCATTCAATTAATGCAAGGGTGTACAAACACCTACGCTGTGCATCCATAAGCTACATAATCATGTTACTTATCTCTGATTAGGGGGTTAGGCTACTCAAAGTCATGTTTAGACATTGACTATACTATCTTGAGACATACTACCATTCCTTCATTCAACAGCACAATAATAAAGTGTTGAAAAGTTGATAGAAGGTGTACAATTGTACATGGATAAAAAGGGATGGAAAGCACTTAAAAGAAAGCACTGATTTGTTGCATGTGCTGTCCATATCTTTGTATGGTATATAGATGTTGCTGCATGGTATTTCATCTTTGTGTTTTAACAATTTCAACTATTTTATTGTAACTATTAAAACTTGACATTGCGGAGACTGAATGTCTTTTCATCTAGTTCCGAGTGTTTATATCTTTGCATATAGATGTTACTGCAAGTTATTTTACTAAGTTTTGTATATGCTATTTACAAGTTATTTGTGAAACAAATCACTTACCGGAAGTGAAGGTTGGCAAAATTATCCCTGTATAACAAGACATTTCGGACTTGAGCAGGTTGAATAGGCTGGATGTGGTTTGGTTCATCTGGCTGATCCTCAACGCCTATGCCTTGTTCGTCTGGCAGTTCCAAATTCCTCTCCTTGCATAGGTTGTGTAGAGCAGCACAGACCATCACTATTTGACTCGTCTTACCAGGGCTTACACGAATCTCGCCATGTAGAACATGGAACCTTCTTTTCAGTTGTCCAATTCCTCTCTCCACTACACATCTCGTGCGTTTATGTGATCTGCAATGGTAATATAAATTTATATGATTATCATAAAAAAAGGAAATTCTACAGAAGAGTTTTGCTTTATACTATAAGCCGTGCTGCCACTATGGGTTTCGTCTTCTGTGGCTGATAGGACATTATATAATTACAAACTGTATATACAAATGAGCAAACTGTACAAGGAGGCCAAAAACAAGCACTCATAATTGCATTAGTGAACACCTAATGAAAGGAACATCTAATTTTTTTTTTTTCTCCATGCTGAACTCTTCTAAAGAATGATAAAAAAAACCTTGCCATGCATACATAAAGTATGAAAATAAAGTAAAGTAGGGAACAGAGGGGTATATAATACACTGTATATTCTAGTTAAATTTCAGAGTAACTCATGTGTGAGATCTCCAAAATAATGAGTAACTCATGTATGAGATATCCAAAATAATGTTTCCTACTGTTTTTCATGTGACTCATGCTAACATCAATTTGTTGTCTCAGTCTCCCATTAAAGGCATACAACATAATGTTAACAATCTTGAGGGAAAGACTGAATTTTTTTTTTTTTTTTTTTTTTTTTTGTGATAGCATTTGGGGTGATATGAGCAGTAATTACTAAATGTGAAATTAAAAAAAAATATATGAAATGCAATGAAAAAAACATGAGAGCCTGAGATAAAGTTTGGAATTTACCAGACCTAACCTAATCTGGACCAAGTTAGACTACCGGCACATAACAAACTAGTCAACAAAAGGTAAAACAGTAGGCTACACTGTACCTGTTGTATGCTTCCTGTGCCTCAGTCCTAGGTTCGAGATAGGGGGTCAGCAGCCAAGGTTGCCATGGGTAGCCACTGTCTCCTATTAGGTGGCAGCTACCGGGAACACTTCCATTTTCAAATCCCCGTTTGAGGCCACATTCATTCCATATTCTAGAGTCGTGAACTGACCCAGGCCACTTCGATACTACATCTAATATTCTGTACCGGCCATCGAACACTACTTGTATGTTGAGGCTGTGATAATTCTTCCGATTGATGTACTCTGCCTCATGTTCCCTGGGAGCAACAATCCTAATGTGGGTACCATCTATAGCTCCAACCACTCCTGGAAAATTTGCAATCTCCCTGAATTCAGCTTGTCTCTAGCGAATTTCATCTTGCAATTGTGGGAATTTGATACAACGTACGATAAAGGGTGCAGGTGGTGCCGTTAATGCATCAAGTGTCTGTGTTATCACTTTGCTAACTGATTGTTGTGTCATTCCTATGTCATCACCACTGCACAGTTGCATTTTTCCAGTGACCAAATATCTCATTGTCGTTATTACTTTCAATTCAGCCGGAATGGCTTGACTTCTTCCCGTTGGTGGTGTAATGGCATCTCGCACAAAGTCAGTCATTAATAATATTCCTGCACGGTCCAATCTGTATCTTTTTACTAATTCTGCATCGTTATATATGTTTAAACTGTCCTTCCGCTCACTGTAGACTCTTCGCCTCCTAATTCTCCCTTGAATCTGTTCTGCCATCTTCTTGCTGTTAGTAAACAGTAAACACAAACGTTGTCTGGTAATGCACCGGAATTGGCGTCCTCTGTTCTACAGCACTTAAGTGTCCTCATGGAGGTATCTTAACTTTTGTCGTCTGCTAAGTGCACTTCGAGAATACTTAGTGTAGCTTTGAGTATTTGGTCCCGACTTAAGTGCAACTATTGAAAATATCGTCTGCTAAGTGCACTTAGGAGAACTAAGTATTTTCGTATGTACGGGCCCAGGTGCCTCTCCACCACTCAACTTTGCCACAGCCTCTTTGACATCGTCAATGGGTGGATCAGCATCTACCGCCTGCAACCCTGCAGTCCGGAGCTGTCCGCTTTAAGAATCCACCGTGAACAGCTGCTCAAAGTACTTGCCCAACGAGCCATCTGCTGATGCACTGCTTTAACGCGCATGCCCAAATATCAACCTTCACTTATTTGATCACAGCTAACAATTTACTTTAACCTTACCTAAATATTAGAATCAATACCATAAGGGTGACCCACACATTCTCACTTGTGGGGCCCGTGGGGATGACGTTAGGCTAGGCAAGAATCATTTTCGAAGTAGGCTACACGCCATACTGCATTATGGAATGATATTTTGGTGGTCAGATTGTCTCAAATTATTTATATCTTCTTGGCAAATATTAGTTATACCGAATATTATGATAATCTTACTGATTTGAGTGCATACATTGTATATGAAGGGAAAAAAAAAAAAAAAAAGGTAACCCATGACACCGATGTCGCAGTGCGGCGGAGGGGAGGGAAGGAGCAGGAACAAGGCGAGCGGCTCCCCCAACACACAATTTCCACCTTAATTTCTAACGAAACAAAGCAAAACATAAAACATTTATATGAAATATTTTAAATTTGGAATAACCTAAAATATTCTATCCTTAAAGTACAGTACTGTATGTACCTTAACTCACGGAACACACTGAATATTGTAACAGCAGGTCTGGGCGAAGACAGGGCCAGAGCGGATTCCCGTTTAGTGTGGGAGCACAGTTGCACTGCCCGCAGAAGCGTGCTGCGTTCAGTTAGGAAAGAGAAGGCAGTCGGGAAGGGTGTCTGTCACTCTTGCTCCCCGATCAGACCCGTTTTGTGCCTGTTCTGTGGCTTGGCTATAGAATGGGGTGTAGGGCTATTGAACGAGCTAATTAATGTAAAGAACGAATATTTTAATGGTTTGCCAGGAAGCCCCTGCCGTATTAGATGAAAGCCAAGCTCAGTTTTGAATATATGCTAGGCCGTTAGAAATGGCCTCATGTCCCCTGACTTAATCCCTCACTCACGACGATTTGGAGGCTGACCGGGGATATAAGTACAACACTATTATCTACCTCAAGGGTGCTATGTTTTGGGGAATGTTTTTGCTGGTGTATGTGTATTTGAATTATTTTATATACTGCATCTAAAAGCTCCTCCACTCTGGGATTGGGTAGGCGGTGGGTCATGGAACATTCGTCTCGACTTCCATATAATGTAGGTTTCAAATTAATTTTAAGATAATATGGGACATAAGAAATAAACAAAAGAGAAAAGTTCCAGCAAGCTATACAAATGATGGTGAAATTGTTGTAAAGTTAAAACACTGAAATCGGAAACACATCACTGATACAACTCGCTTATTTCTTAGATTATTGGCCAGTATTCAAGGGTGCTGTAAATACTCCTATATAATGTAAAACTATTACAATAAGGATTTTTACAATCCAGTATCCATATTAGTACTATTCCACCATTACCACTGTTATTATTACCAGCTACTCCAAAGTTATTACTTTTCTGGACTACTGATGCCATTACAATAATTGTAATGAGTATCTGCTCAAAATTGCTTGTGTATTTTGATTTGGCTATATTGCTGCTACTCCTCCTCCTCCTCCTCCTCCTCCTCCTCCTACTACTACTACTACTACTACTATTCCAGTTACTTTTTTTTTCTCTGCATATCTGGAGGGGCATAGTTATCCTTATTTACGTCTAATTTGTATTATTTACTGTATTTAATAATTCTAGTGTATGTACTGTATTAAGTTCTTATTAGCCTTTATACTGGACATGGAAAACCTATATAATTCTCTATATGATCGTCAATTTTCTCATAAAGCTTAAAATATGTTCGAAAATTTTCAGGTCAGCGATATATTAATTCATTTTCTTGAATTTTTAATTTCTAGGACTACATAACAGATATAGAGTGAATTTGTTGTAACAACTACCTTAATATTATACACATTGATATTTGATCACATGTTTAAATATTTTTTTGTCTGCTAAAATCACCAGATATAATTGCTTTTGCTGAGACTTGGCTTCAAGAACACAACAAACATCTTTATTCATTGGAAGGTTATAATTCATATCACTTAGTAAGAACTGAAAGATAACACGGGATGACCATCTTAATTAATAATATGCCAAAGACAGTTATTGAAATAGTTTTGTTACATTAATGAATATATTGACATTTGCTTTTTTAGATCAACATTGGGCACTTCAAATTTAATTTGTTATTTAAAGGCCTAATTTTAAGCATGTAGGTGTCAATGAATTTACGTTCATCATAAATGAGTTGTTGAATAACGACAATTATTCAACAATTCCTCCACCTATCAACTCGACACAACCTTCCAAATAACTATCCCCTCTTCTTCAATGACACTCAACTGTCCCCTTCTCCTACACTAACATTCTTGGTCTATCCTTTACTAGTAATCTAAACTGGAAACTTCACATCTCCTCTCTAGCTAAAATAGCTTCTATGAAGTTAGGTGTTCTGAGCCGTCTCCGCCAGTTTTACTCACCTCCCTAACTGCTGACTCTATACAGGGGACTCATCCGCCCATGTCTGGAGTATGCTTCACATGT
>CM035197.1:520744-530880 GCA_020233015.1 Callinectes sapidus
TTTTCTAATTTCTTGTCAATTTTCTTTCATCTTTCTGACTTTTCTTTTTTTTTTTTTCCTTTTATTTTCTCATTACTTGTTCTCTCTTTCTCTGAATTTCATGTTTTTTTTTTTTATAATTGTTTTCTTTTTTCTTGTTGATTATCTTTCATATTTATTATTTGTGTTTGCTTTTCTTCTTATCATTTTCTTGTTTCTCTCATCTTTATTATTTGTTATTTCTTTTTTTCCTTTTTACCATCTTGTTTCTCTCTCAATTTCATATTCTTTTTATTATTTTCTAATTTCTTATTGATTTGCCTTCATCTTCATTATTAGTTATATTTATTTTCCTTTCATAATTTTTTTTCTCTCTCTCTCTCTCTTTAATGTGTCCCAGTACAGGAGGCATTAAGAAAACAATCTTATCTCTGTAGTCTTCAAATAATCTTGAAAGAGAGTGAATGTTTCTAAACGTAAGTCTGTCACTCATACTCTCTCTCTCTCTCTCAGGCTAAGAAATTTGTGGAGAGCTGTCCCTGTGTAGTGAAGAGTGACATACCGAAGGACGAGGCTGAGGCACTGCTGGAGGCGTTCAAAGCTGTAGGGGCAGAGTGTGTTATAGAGTAGATAAACACACACACACACTTTTAAGCACATACACACACTATTACACGCACTCAGATATCAACACACACTCCTTTTTTTCATTTTTCAACAGTTAGAAGTCAGTTTTATGTGCGAGTCTCCTATATTTTGTCAGGCACACACACACACACATTGACAGTTTTTAGAATGTGTTAAGTTTTGTAAATAAAAATCTCTAACCCAAACTATTCTTTGATTTTTATTTATTTGCCCACATGAATTCCTTTTGTCACTTGTTTTCCTTTAATTGACAGGAGAAACACACCTTGAAGTCTGTGTGGCCTTGAAAAATAGCCGTGGTGAGAGAGTGCGGAGTGTTTCTGAATATGGAACCAGTACTCACAATTCTTCATCCCTTCCTCTGATAATAATTATACTGTGGAACTCTCTGCCTGCTTCTGTATTTCCTTATCACCGTCCTGTCTCCCTAACCTAACCAAATGTGCTACTGTATCACCCAACCTTCCCTTGTCTGCCTCCCTTCAGGATTTGGCCCCCCCCTCCCCTTCTTCAATACTGGGACACGTTTTTACCTTATCACCCTCTTGAGATGTAAAATACCTTGTTGGTTGTCCCTCTCTCTCTCTCTAACCTAACCTAAATTAACCTCCATCACTGCCGTACGTTCCTTAGAGTCAGTGCCATACCACCCATCCCTAACCTAACCTCACCTCAATTACTCCCTATTATGACCCTCACCCCCTCCCCATGACCTGCCGCACCGCCTGCCACTCCTCGGGGGACAGCGGCTTGAGGGAAGTGCCGACAGCAGCTTGTTTGTGTTCCAGGTCGTTGAGGGGGTTTACTTTATCGTTGCGGAGGTTGTTCATCTCGCCGCTGTCCAGGTGCTTCTGTTCTGTGGGGAGAGAGAGAGAGAATGAGAGAATGTTTGTTAATGAATAGGAAAGGGAGAGAGAGAGTTAACCCCTTCAGTACTACTAATGGGTGATACATTTTGACCTTCAGTTTTGGGTGTGATTAGACGCTTTTATTGCCATTAGGAAGGGTGTGTGGAGGTGACAACATTAATGGCCACGCTCTGTACTATTTTAACCCCTTCACTACTACTACTGGGTGACACATTTTGACCTTGAATTTTGGTACAATTAGACGCTTTTCTTGCCATTAGGAAGGGTGTGTGGAGGTGACAACATTAATGGCCACACTCTGTACTGTTTTAACCCTTTCAGTACTACTACTACTATGTGACACATTTTGACCTTGAGCTTTGGGTGTGATTAGATGCTTTTATTGCCATTAGGAAGGGTGTGGGGAGACGACAACATTAATGACCACACTCTGTACTTTTTTTAACCCCTTCAGTACTACTGGGTGACACATTTTGACCTTGAGCTTTGGTATAATTAGATGCTTTTATTGCCATTAGGAAGGGATAGACCGAGAATGTTCAGTGTGGGAGAAGGGGACAGTTGAGTGTCATTGAAGAAGAGGGGATAGTTATTTGGAAGTTGATAGGTGGAGGAATTGAGTTTTTGAGGCTTTGAACAACACATGGTTTGCTTTGCCCCAATCAGAAATTTTAGAGAGATCACAGAAGTGAGGCGTTCTGAGGCTTCCCTGCGTGAGCTGTGTACTTCCTGAAGGGTTGGTCGTCTATGGAAAGACGTGGGAAAGTGCAAGGTGGTATCATCAGCATAGGAGGGGATATAGGGCAAGAGTTTTGGTTTAGAAGATCATTGATGAATAATAGGAAGAGAGTGGGTGATAGGACAGACCCTTAAGGAACACCACTGTTAATAGATTTTGGGGAAGAACAGTGACCGTCTACCACAGCAGCAATAGAACGATCAGAAAGGAAACTTGAGATGAAGTTGCAGAGAGAAGGATAAAAGTCATTGGAGGGTAGTTTGGAAATTAAAGCTTTGTGCCAGACTCTATGAAAAGCTTTATTAGCTTTTATGTTGGCTTTGAGCCCTTTGTCCCCTTCTGGTGACCTCTGAATAGACAGACAGACAGACAGACAGATGATGCACATATTATGTACCTCCGGAGTCCGTAGGTCGGAGAGAGACACCACAGGCTGCTGCTCAGTGTCCAGATTCAACAAGGAACTACTACTGGCCAACTTGAACTTTCTGCAAGCACAGACAGCCCTGCTGTTCCAGGCAGGCTGTTATGTAGATACAGCCGCTACACAGGCTTACTACTGCAGGCAGGCGCTGGGCAGCCTCCTCAAACTCTGTGCCAGCAGCAGACCAGCAGGCTCTATTGAAAATATACTCTCGGACTGCTGGCAGCAGTGGTGGACCTGGACCACCACAACCTCTTTGAAGGTAAACCCTCTATCTAGCTATCTACCTATCTAGAGTATCTACTACCTACCTACCTATAGCTACAACAACTAAGGAAGTAGCTACACACGTTTCTATTGTATGTACATTGTATAATACTGTACCTACCTACCTTCTGATTTTAAAGGTGGCTAAGCACTGTGACAATAATGTTATTAGTTCCAATGGTCTATATAATTATGACTGATGGCAAACCATTTCCTTTTGAGTGAGTCATCTCAACTATTATTATTATCAGCCATTGTGACTCCTCCTTTTCAAAGTCCCGCGCGGCGTGGGCTGCTGCTGCTGCTGCTGCTGCTGCTGCTGGGCCGTCCTCCTTCCTCATTCCCAGTGTTGCCACTCGTAGTGTTTTTCACTTAGATCTAGGTTTTTTTGCAGTGATCTAGGTTTCTGGGTTTTTTTTTTTTTTTTTTTTTTTGTAAAAGTCCATAAATCTAGCTTTTTTTTCTGTCAAGCTAATTATTCATGTCATTTTTCATTAAGTGTAGCAGTAATATCATGAAATATAGGTACATTGACAAACAAAACCAAACGTAGACTATACGAGTACTATATAGGAGTCTTGTATCAGACACGCTTCCCTTTTGAAGAGGACTGCGTTATTGCTCTGATGAAAAACATTGACCCAAAGGTTGCTGTATCACCTCAAAGAAGTACATACATCACGAGTCTTGCAGTGCACTTTCCCATGATTGTTAAAGAGGAAGAACTGGATGCCTTAGAAGACGAAGGGCAGAGTCTGATGTATGCCAAGGAAACTGTGCAAAGCCTCACGCAGACACCCACATCATTCTGGAGTGAACTACAAAAAGTTAAAGATGGAAGCAATGAGATGAAATTTGGAGTACTATCAAGAATTATGTGTGGACTATTAGCATTGCCACACTCATCGGCTTGTGTGGAGAGAGTCTTCTCACAAGTGAATATAATAAAGACGAAGCAAAGTAACAGCAGACTCCTGGCAACAACCGTCGCTAACAAAACAAGCAATTGCTCGTCAAGGAGTGAAATGTTTAGACTGGAAGGCATCAACGCGTCTATTAGGAGATGTGAAAAGTGGTGTGACTGTGTGTCATCACTCAGCGGTACTACATAGTACGTAGAGAGGTGCAACACACGTGAGGTGGCAACTCTTCACCGTGTCTCTGTCCTCTGCTGACTCCGACAGCGACGATACTCTACCTGTCTACCAGTTCCCCTCCACTAAACACACCTACATTAAAGTAAGTGTCGTCAATTATTACTTTTTTTTTTAACATTTTTCAAAAATAATAATCTAGGTTTTTTTTTTACGGGTTCTTGATGTTTTTAGGAAACCCATCTAGGATTTTCTATCCTTAGTGAGTGGCAACGCTGCTCATTCCTCTCTCCTTCAACGTGCAGTGCGGAACTGCCTCCCTCCCTCCCTCTTGTCACCACCACCAGCAGCAGCAGCAGCGGCAGGACACGGAGAGTGTGGTGGACAAAGGTGGCCGCCACACTACAAGCTGCTGCTCATTACAAGAAGAAGAAGAAGAAGAAGCCTCTGCAGGCAGCAGCAGCAGCAGCAGCAGCAGGGGTCAGGGAGGCCGCCACGTGGGGACACCACCACACCACACCACACCACCACAAGGAACCACTTAGCAGCAGCAGCAGCAGCAGCAGCAGCAGGTGAGCAGTGGTGGAGGAGCCCTATAATAGTACTACTTAGTTAGTTAGTTAGTTAAGGCAGTGTAGCCCCACACAGGGATTTGTTAATAATTCTTTACTTTAGTTAGGACCAGCAGTCTCTCTCAAGTTGGCTTTTCCTACCCTTCCTTCCATCCTTCCTTCCTACCATCTGTCAGAGCAGCTTTCCATACTGAGTAATTTGACCCCCATAAGGAAGTAAGTGGCGCAAATCAATTATATATAATGGCGCCAGCGATTTTTGAAGATTTGCCGAGTTTGCTGGACGCGGGACTCTACTTCTAGCCACCCGGCAACACCGCCCCGTGTCTCGAGGGAACTGAACGTCTGTGCCGTGGCCAGCAGCAGGCGGCAGCGCTCTGTTGGTGAGGTTAGGAGGAGAGAACTAGAGAATTAGAGGAGGAACTAAACGTAACCTGGCGGGGGTCAAATCTGCTGCTGTTTCTCCCTGGCAGATTTTAGTGAGTGTGTGTGTGTGTGTGTTTGGAACGAATGTGGTACGTAGTGGTAGTAGTGGTGGTGGTGGTGGGTGGGTTGCTTTGAGAGAGAGAGAGAGAGAGAACAACTAACACTGATGATGATGATGATGATGATGAGGCTCGCCAATGGAGAGAGACACTTATAAGGGCCGCCTGTTGCTGGGCTGCTGGCCACAGAACAGCGTTTCAAAATGAAGTACATAATACAGTAACCTTCTTTCTTATCTTTACGATGAAACAAACTACGTTTGTGGCCAGCAGCAGCAGCAGCTATGCTCCAATAAGCTAAAACATCACCACACCAACTAAAATAACCTAACCTAACCTGTTGGCGGGGGCCAAATCCACCTCCAGCTGCTGGGCTGCTGCTGCTGCTGCTGCTGCTGCTGCTGCTCCTCTATGCGCCCGCTCGCGTCCAGCAAACTCGGCAAATCTTCAAAAATCGCTGGCGCCATTATATATAATTGATTTGCGCCACTTACTTCCTTATGGGGGTCAAATTACTCAGTATGGAAAGCTGCTCTGACAGATGGTAGGAAGGAAGGAAGGGTAGGAAAAGCCAACTTGAGAGAGACTGCTGGTCTTAAGTAAAGAATTTACCCGCTTTTGAGTGTGTATTAAAGATATCTATATACTATTTGTTTGTTCATGAAGTTTTTCACTCGGTGATCTATATGTTGTTCTTTCTATTCTTGTGCAAACAGTTGGAGAATATTTTAGCGTTGTACTTATTGCGAGGGAGGAAGCTGGCACCAACATCAAGATCCAGAACATGGCAGCCATCACAGGAACAGCATGGCTCATCATTGTTATCATCATTATTGTTCATTTTTGTGTGTCTCTCTTTCTTCCTTTCTTTATACGTACAGAAGTGTGGTTGAGAAAGGAGTGTAAATGTTCAGTTTGTTGACCTTCTCACAGGTCAATACACTGCCTATTCATTGCCGGGCAAAATAAGGCACTTTGTCATTCATTGGAGACGCAAAACCTGACCTAACCTAACCTAACTGCCACGATGTAACCTAACCTAACCTAACCTAACGGAAGCACACCCTAACCTTACCTAACTTTGGTAAATGTTTGTGTCTCGTGTCACCACCGCAAGTAACATCTTAACTTTTCAAAAATTGGTGTTGGCATTTCCAGCAACTTGCAATTCATACATATATGGGGTTCAAAATGCACAATCTGACGCGTGGATAAGGTGAGAAGTACCGCTGTGAGACGGGCAACTACTACTTCTTCTTCCTCTGCAGCTGCTCCCATGTTCATATGGGGCCGCTGTTCCTCGCTATATAGTCTTCTCCACACATCCTCTTCCCTCAATCCTCTCTCCCTCCGATGCAATCCTTCCTTCCACCTTTTCTTTGGTGTGCCACGTTGCCTTCTTCCCTCCACTTCCACTTCAAGTATCCTTCCGCCGACACACTCTTCTTCTCGTCTTTTGACGTGACCGAACCGTTGCCGTGAGACGGGCAACAGTCTGGACAAATGCTGAAGGCAGCGTTGCAGGACAAGACTCTTGTCGTCACTGATTTTCAATATGTTTTTGTCACTTTATTTGTTTATTACCTATTGTTTTACTTACTTGTTTGTTTGTTTGTTTTGCAGCGGGACAGTGGTGGCGAGAGAGCAGACCCCACCGGCAAGTCCTGCCGTCCATTCTGCCCCAGAGCCCCTCAGGTCAGTGACCGCTGACTCAGAACGCTGCACCGCCATTCTAAACACTTGCTTCCCTCTCTCTCTCTCTCTCTCTCTCTCTCTCTCTCTCTCTCTCTCTCTCTCTCTCTCTCTCTCTCTCTCTCTCTCTCTCTCTCTCTCTCTCTCTCTCTCTCTCTCTCTCTCTCACAAGTTACCACCAACAAAATCTCACGGCCTTCCTCTTTGCAACAAGGCAGTTTTTATAATCTTTTCTTTCTTTATTTAGTGAGTTACATATTTCTCTCTACAAAGCATCTTAGAGGAGAAATGTTTGTAGTCAATGTTTGTGTGTTGTTGTGGACTGTTGGTGAGGCAGTTAGACAAGACGTGATGTAGTGTTTGGTGACACAAATATTGAAGTAACTAAGAAATATTGGCACAGGGTAAAAATGACACACTGGGCATTGTTAGCTGACACCTGAGACCAGACCAGACCAGACCACGGCCTAGTCTGGTGTGGTCTGCGGACACCAGTCTATTGCATGTGTCACCCTTGCATGTCTTTAGGAGCACACCATTACCAGACTGTGTGGCCACTGTGGTGTTCGTTGAGGAGATGACAGGTGTATCTTATCTGTGGAGGCTTTGTGGCAGTGTGTGTGTGTGTGTCGGACTGAGGGTGAGGCAGGAAGCCCCTCCCTGCCTGTGTGGTGACGGCCTCCTCTGTTACAGGTGTCAGGGCAGCGTCCCGTGACGGGACTCCCTCGGTGCAGCCCCAGGGTTCCTGCAGGACTGGCCGTGGCCAGGAGCAGTGTTGCAATGGAGGGTGCAAGGCCAGGCAGCAGCAGCAGCAGCAGCAACATGAGGAACAGCCAGGAGCAGTGGGCGACCCCAGGCGTGAGGACCTACACTTGTGACCACTGCGGGAAAGTGTGCTCCACCAAGGCGGCCATTGCCAGACACGTCCTCTCCCATCTTGGCAAGGCAAGGCTGAGAGGCAAGAGTGGCCCCACTGAACACACCGCCACCCACACTGGCGGCAGGACCTACACTTGTGAACACTGCGGGAAGACATTTGCCAAGAAGAGTAGTGTTGCCAGACACATCCTCACCCACACTGGGGAGAGAAAGTTCCAGTGCCTGGAGTGTGGGAAAAGATTTACCCTGAAAGGTAATCTTGACAGACACATCTTCACCCACACTGGGGAGAGAAAGTTCCAGTGCCTGGAGTGTTGGAAAAAATTTACCCAGAAATCTGATCTTGACAGACACATCCTCACCCACACTGGGGAGAGAAAGTTCCAGTGCCTGGAGTGTGGGAAAAGATTTACCCTGAAAGGTCATCTTGACAAACACAGCGTCACCCACACTGGTGGGAGTCCTCGTACTACAGACACCTGAGAAAGATATTCCAATGAGAACTAACACTTTAGAGGAAGATGAGCGGCATAAACCAGCTTGCAATACTGGCGGTGGTGAGGGTGAGGTGGGTGGGTTTGTTGTAGTGGTGGACCGGCTGGCCACAGAAGCCAAGCCCTGGCTGAATGAAGCCTTGCCACCACAAATGAGGTGACTGTCTCACACCAGCAGCTGGTAATGACAAACACATCCTCACCCACACTGGACTAAGGAGGAACAGGTGGGACTTGGAGTGACTACTGTGTGTGTGTTGTTACTTTGTATTTAAGTGTTGGAATAAACTTTTTTTGTTAGAATGCTGAGTTGTGTAATCCATCAGTGAGTGTGTGTGTACTTTTTAATATTGACACAAGTAGTAGGGAGTGGTATTTGGGAGGCTGGTTCACAGATGACTTCAAAATCAACACTGCAGTGAAGCTCCACCAAACAGCGGCGTGTGAGGCAAAAGTTACCTAATAATATGTCCACAATCTTTTGTGCTCTCAACACACAGATGCCTTCCACTTTTAACCCCTTCAGTTCTGGGACGCAGTTTTATATCCATTGTGCAAGTTATTTGTCAATTTTCCACAGCTTCAGAAACCATGTCAGGATTAAAGTAGTGTAGAGAGTGGCCATTAATCTTCTGCCCTCCATAGACCCACCCTTCCTAATGTCAATAACATGATGCAATCACACCCAAAACTTGTGGTATGGTATAATAATTGTGTCCCAGTAGTGAGTGGGTGGTGGGTGGTGGGTGGTGTGTGTTTGAGTCACAAACCACCCCAAAGGACTCAATATTATGATAAGTCAGTCAGTTAGTTCACTCACAGCTTGTTATTGTGTGTGGGATACAATTATGTACTATACACTATATATTATGTACATACCTACTTCAGTGTCAAGCCTTTATTAATCTTTTATTTATCTTTGCAATGTTTATTAAAGAAAATGTGCTTTAACCTAAGAAAATGTGTGTTCTCTACCTAACCATTATATAATTATGTACTTTGTTGTCTTGTTTTACACATCATCACAATGCGTCTAACAGGAATTATGTATTGTTAATAATGGAGATGGTTTAATATGTATTGTAGTCAGCAGCACTATGCACTATGTATTGACACCATAATATGTATTATCAACACCTACACTGAAAAAAGAAGAAAAAAAGAAAAGACCATTACTCTATATTAAGCCACAAGAAATATATCATAATTATTATAAGAAAGTTAAATGAATAAATAACTGAATACGTACAGTTAAGTAGCCTTTTTATCCCAGTTTGCTACAGTTATCACATCACATCACATCACATCTACTGAAGAGGCCAAAAATACTATAATTACAAAAAAAGCTAAATCGATAGCTGGATACTGTTGGTGAACCATATTAATTATTATTATTACTAATATAGCTCAGTGTTGCTACAGTTAGCATCACTGCCACCCTCTCTATTGAAAAGCTCATTACACTATTATTCTACTCATAGAAAAGTACTCCTTAAAAGAAAGAAACCTTAATAAACGGAATAGATTCATCTTGCTGTTTTAATGAATATATTTCGAGAAAGGCGCTACTAGTTAGCTTCACTAATTCCAAATCTACCTAATATTACTAAAAAGAAATGTGGTTACACAGTTCTAACTCACAAAAACATACACACATGAATAATTCAAAGCTGCATTGATGGTTGGAGGGATTTAATTAACTAAGTAATCATTTGAATTAATATACTTCTTAGCCTGCTATAGTTAGCAACACTTGCACCTTAATAATTATAGCCTTCACATCTACTGAAAAAGACAATTGCTTTATTCTGACTCACAAAAAATACGCCAAAAATTACTGAGAAGCTATATAAGAGCATAACAACTCGCCATTTGAATGAATAGATATATAACCCACGGGGGAGGGGGGGGGGGCGCTATAGTTAGCATCCCTGCTCCCTAGTCACCTAACATCAACTCAAAAAGGCCATTCCACTCTTCTACCCACAAAAAAC
>CM035197.1:550605-595910 GCA_020233015.1 Callinectes sapidus
TCAAAGCAGGAGGAGGAGGAGGAGGAGGAGGCTGAAGACAGTTACAGCACATGAGCACAAACAAGGCACGTTGAATTTGGTTGTAATTTGTAGCAAATGACGACGGGGTGGAAGGGGTGAGAGGATTAGGAATGGAGGGAGGGAGGGAAGGAGGAAGGGAAAGGCAGGAGAGGAAAAAAGCAGGTGTGCGCAAGAACAAGAAGAGAAAGACTTACAAAGGAAAAAAATAGGGAATAGAGAAAAGCGAAGAGAGAGAGAGAGAGAGAGAGAGAGAGAGAGAGAGAGAGAGAGAGAGAGAGAGAGAGAGAGAGAGAGAGAGAGAGATTGTACATATAGTGTAAAATTTGCAATAACTGGCTACAAAAGGATAATAATTTTGCACGTCTCAACACACACACACACACACACACACACACACACACACACACTGCACTCAAGGGATTATATACACAGCCATCTCCCACATGTCATTCTCATCCAGGAAGCATTTGTCAGCCATGCGCTCCACGCGGGGGAGGCGTGCACCCTCGCTCAGCGGCTACATGGTCTTACGTCCACCGCATCGTTTCCTCCAGAACTCTGTGGACAACAACACGTCCTTCCAGCTACTCGAGGTTACTGTTGGGGCCTCTGCACCATAAAGATCTGCAACGTGTACTCTGCGCCAGGCGGGATGGATCCAGTAAGCTGTGCGACGCGCCACACGCTAACAATATTGAACACTGTTTAGAGTGTCCACTCGTTACAGATCTCATACCGCAGGGGCTTTCACTTGTTGAAAAATGTAAAATCCTTTTGTCAGGAGACACTTTAGATTTTATACTTACTCGCCATCCATACTTTGGTGGGTGTTAATTTTCCTTTCCTTGCCCTCTATTCTCTGCGTTCCCTGTGAGACACGAGTACCTTATAACACGATTGTTATTTGTACGAATACGGTCTGCTTTAGATGTCATATTTACTCGCCATCCACATTTTGGTGGGTATTAATTTTCCTTTCCTAACCCCTTATTTTCTGTGTGCTCTGTGAAGCACGAGTACCTTATAATTAAGATTGTTATTTTTACATGTACAAAGTCTGCCACCTTCGGGTGCAATAAATTCATCAAAACAAAAACAAACAAACAAACAAACACACACACACACACACACACACACACACACACACACACACACACACACACACACACACACACACAAACAAACACTCAACATTTTCATTATCGTCTCATCTTCACTATTCTCATGATATCGACAAAACCTGTCATTTCCTCCTCCTCCTCTTCTCATTTTCTTCTTCTTTCTCATAACATTCCTCCTCCTCCTCCTCCTCTTCTTCCACTTGTATCCTTATATTATTATCTTTTTTCTCTCCTACCCCATATCAATTATTTTTTTCTTTGCTAATTTTGCTTATGATTTATTTATTTATTTATTTATTTATTAAGAGAGAGAGAGAGAGAGAGAGAGAGAGAGAGGAGAGAGAGGAGAGAGAGAGAGAGAGAGAGAGAGAGAGAGAGAGAGAGAGAGAGAGAGAGAGAGAGAGAGAGAGAGAGAATGTAGATAGATGGTAGAATGCGGGAGGGGATGAAAAATAAAGGAATGCCTAATACTACAACAACAAAAAAACAATGACGACGAAGAAGAAGACAATTCAAACCAGTCGATATTGTTTAATTGCACGTCTAATGATTAGCAGGAGAAGGAAAAGGTAAAGATAAAAAACGGAAGAAGGAAAAGCTTAGGAAGCGTGGAGGGAGATGTGCAGTACCTACGAATGAGGAGCAATATGGAAAAATGGAAGAAATCAATGAAGACAAGAAAAAGATTGAAAAGTGAAGATAATTAAGCGATTAGATTTTATATATACACAGTATAACATTTTCTTCTATAAAAATCGGTCAGAGAGAGAGAGAGAGAGAGAGAGAGAGAGAGAGAGAGAGAGAGAGAGAGAGAGAGAGAGAGAGATGACCACAATACAGAATAAATATGAGTTGATGTTAAGTAAAGAAGACGCACAAATAAGCGTAGTGTATGTATGAGCCAGGTCCTACACAGTACACAGTACACACTTCCATTCCATTACAGCAGGTGCACATCTGAACGAACAAATATAATTAGTGATGTATATCATGAGATTTGATTAGAAGAGCACATACTGAACCCGAAAAAAAGCTGAAAAGGAGGCAGAGCACCTTTATAAACAGTATAGGGCAAAAGCACTTATCAGTTATTAAAGTAAGTATGCATGAAGCCCACAAGGGGAGATAATGCTTGTAATATTCGAAACTGTTTCAACATACAAGGACGAAAGATATAGGTAGAATTTGGCTAGCTGCTAGCACATGGAAAAATAATGCTCAACAAAAATACTACCTGCCTTTAGCAGAGAAATTTTTGAAAGATTAAGAGACTACCTCCATGGAATTAATTAGCAGCTGACAGAAAGGGGAGGTGATGTGAAGGAATAAGACAAAGGGTGTGGTGGAAAGGCGGTACAGGACCAGGCAAGATGGAGGGTAAGAAGACACTGGCATGGAGGAGTGCCGAGTGGAGGGTAAGATTATACAGTAAAGGAACGGGGAAAGATTACAAAATAATGTACATACTAAAAAAAATTCAATTAAAATTTGTGGATGAATTGCGTGCGTCAGGTACATATATGTAGTGCGATGAGACCGAAGAAATAAATCACCTTATGTGAGGGATGAGGGATGAGTGACGAAGGGTGGAGGAGGAAGAAATCGGTCCTTAAATAGTGGTAAATAATTATAATACACTCAGGAGTCAGATTGTCAATGCCGAGTCAAAAGGGAGCTTTAAAAGATTGGGTGAAAATGTGGATACTGATGATAGATGGAATCATAACACACACACACACACACACACACACACACACACACACACACTCTCTCTCTCTCTCTCTCTCTCTCTCTCTCTCTCTCTCTCTCTCTCTCTCGTTTTCGATGTAACTAGGGAAACATTTGTGTGAAAAATATAACAAACAAACACACACACACACACACACACACACACAAATAGGGCAGAAATACCTAGGAATACGTGGATGGAGAAAGGCGAACAGGTGTGTAGCAAGGCGAATGAACGCAGGGTTGTCTTTGGTGGACGAACGTGGACTATATAATAGCCTGGTGCTGCTTGTCTTGTACTGACGGAACGAACCAGGACAACAGAAAAGTCGAAATTCATGCAGAACGTTAGCGTTTGATGATGGTGTTTACCATAGATTAGAGAAGAAAGGAAGGGAAAGAAAAGAAGACGAAGAAGAAATTAAATATACCTATCCACAAGTTAGTTCACGAGTTCCTGAAAGTATAAGGGTGCGATGAGGGGAAGGGAAAGGGGTGAAAGGGAGGACAGAGGGCAGGTACTGTTGCACTGGTCCAGGAGGAAGAACAATGGGAGACGGGTGCAGTGTCGCCAGTTTGAAAGCAGCGCGAGAAGTGTGCAGTGCAAGAGAACCGGAACGGCACTGATCACTCCAGTGTGGAAGGCGGGACAGATCTGAGGCTCGACCACCACCTCTACCATTGCACAACCCCGCCGCTCTCTCTCTCTCTCTCTCTCTCTCTCTCTCTCTCTCTCTCTCTCTCTCTCTCTCCAAATAAAGATGCAAATAGCAAATCTATCTTTATGTAAACAAGTAAAGTCAGGGATTCTCGAGATAGTGTTTTTCCTCCACATTGTGGCACTATAAAGGCGGTGGCGGCGGCGGCGGCGGCAGCAGCAGCAGCAGCAGCAGCAGCAACAGCGGCGGCGGCGGCGACGGCGGCGGCGGCGGCAGCAATGAAAATAATTTGAGGAGAACATAGTACATAATATATACTATGTTCTCCTTTTCCTTTTCTATCTCTCCTCCAAAGCTTAAATCCCTCTAGCTGAAAATTTACGTTGATCTCTTCCTTCATTTTTGTTTACGTCATGCAGAACACATCTGATTTTTCGCAGCTTAAATAGTCCTTTATCTCTAATATACTGCTTAGCTAACCATCCACATTTGTATAAGCTACTTTTAATTTGTTGGTCTCTCCATCACTGTTACTTCCTGCTGCTGCTGTTGTTGTTCCCCTGCTTCCTCTTCCTTCTCCCGGGTAAACCACCTCCTCAGCCTCATGTCTAGCACCCTCCAGTAAAAAGTCTTCTTCTCGGTCTCTGTCCTCCTTAAGTTTTTTTCCTTAGCCTCTTGTCTTAATTCTTTTTCTTTCTGTCTTTCTTCCAAATTCATGTCCCTTTTTATCCAAATGTCCTTATATTCTTCTGTTTGAGCCAGTCTATTTGCTCTTGCTGTAAGTTCCTCCACAGCCAGTTGGGACCTCATCCTCCCTTTGAGCGGTCTTGTGTTTCCTTCATTGGATTTTCCAATCCTGTGCGTTTCCTCGACCTCCTGCTCCAGGCTTTGTGTGTGATCTTGCACCTGTCCTATGACTTTTTTTACTAGTTCTCTCTCCTCTCTCTCTCTTCCGTATTTGTTGGGATTTTTCTTTTCTTGTAGTCCATAAATTATAAAACATTTCTTCCTGTCCACTGTATCCCTTACCAAGTTTTCCTTCTCCTTAATAATCTGTATGACTGTATCCTTAGTATTGTCCTGTATTTGTTTCTTGATTATTTCTGCAAAGCTGACCTTTTCTTCCTCCCTTTCTTTCTTCCATACATTTTTCAGTTCAGTCAGTTTTGAGTCACTATACACTTGGTCTAACTTCTCAGAGTCGTCCATCACTTTCCCTTTGAGGTCTTCTAGTTTTGCTTCGTAGCTTACACATTTTTCCTTCAGGTCTTCGTTTATTTCTTATATTTCCCAATTCCTTTTTCATCTCCTTATTTGCTTCTATTATGTGATCGTATTTGAGAATCCTATTTTTCATTTCCTTGTTTTCACTCACGAGCATCTCATATTTCGTCATCATACCATCTAGGAGTTCTTTCATAAGCCTCACTTCTCTTTCGACACTTCCTAGTCTCCTCGTTGTTCCCCTGCTTTCATTCTGAAATCCTGAAAATTCTCCACTATCACTCGATCCAGTTAACCTTTTGAGCCCGAGCGGGGTTTCCAAAACGTAAGTTCCCGCGGGTCTGTTTACATCGGTTGTACTCCAGGTCGGAGTTGACTCTTCACTATCCATAGTAATGTTCTCTTGTTTTTCTTCACTAGATCACTTTTTGGAGACAGGACAACTACAAATAGCCCCCCTCTCCCCACTGTACATACATTACTAGGCTCCTCCAGCAGTAAGGGCCCCAGTGGGTTGAAGCTGCACAATAGTCCTCCACAAGCACGTCCGGTCGGCGCGAGCGTCGGTGTGTGTGTGTGTGTATTGTTCAATTTATATATTTGTTATCCATGACCTCTTCAAGAACTCAACCGTAGCTTACATCGAGAGGCACCTCTATCTATATTGACTTGTCATGATCACCTCGGATCAACTCTGAGGAACAGAGCTCAGATAATGACTAACAGATAATGTTGTTCATGATCTATTTCTAATCATGTCTAGGGTATTACTTTACCCTTCATAATGTTTTATATATATAATAAATATCCAGTACTTTACTTACAGCTTTGAAAAGGGAATCTATTTTCGATGTTTTCTCGCCAAAAACTAATGATGTCGCTGCGAATGTTGTTATGATCTCCGTTGATGCAGTAGTAGCTCTGGCTCACGTCCCTCTGAGAGATGCCTGCCAAAGAGGAACACAAGACCATATTATTGTGGGTGCCAGTCACATGTTAAACGATACAACATAATATAACATGTAAAGTAATCAAATTTGTACTATCTGAAATGTCTTATTTGTTGCTACAATACACTGGTATTCCCTGATATATGATTCACCATTATATGATATTCCACCTCTATGATATTTGTTTTTTTACTACACTAGTTCTACTACATATATGATTGTCATACTTGAATTACACTCCTCACATATATGTATGTGTAACACTGGGAGGTAGGCACACATGCATACACAAGGATACTTCCCACATGATAACACTCTCTCTCTCTCTCTCATGACTACATTGAAGAAAATCATACACATTACCATTAATTAAACACAATCCAAGTACGTTCCCACATCACAATGAAATGATGTATAATGAATCCTAAGAAGCAGAGAAGGAAAAAGAAAGTTCCCCTTTCCATTGTCTATGATAAGGTGAGAGGGGGAGATAAAAATAAAACACCTTCAGCAGGCTAGCCAGCTGTCAACACCCACATTCACCCACTTGAATAATGTATCCCGGATCTTAAAACATGTTTGAGAGAGAAAATTGTGGTAGTGTGACAGCCACTAGGTGATCTTGAGAATGGCCAGTGATGCAATGGTCTCATCCATCATCAGTGAGTGTGTGTACTAATTTTTCTTATAAGCATGTAAAGTAAAGAGGGAAAGAGTAAAAATCTTACCTAAAAGTTCCTTATCCCTCACAAAACAGCGGAACTCGTAAGCCGGGTTGATGTCCATCCACTTGCGGAGGACAAGACAGTAGTCATTACAGTGAATCACTTTCACTCGAGTCATCACAGTCCTGTAAATGACCATGACCTGAAAACTAGAGTTTACACAACAAAAAATTGCTAGATTTATTTCACAAGTACTTTGAATAACTACTATATGATTAAATTCATGAGAAAAGCTATTCCAGTAATTATATCCAAAGTGAAGTACCAAACACAGTAACTGAGAACTTTTCCTTTGCAATGAGTAAAACAACAGTTTTCAAGAAAAAAAACAGACCTGAGGCATTACACACCTTAAAAGGGGCAGTGAGGTCATGAGTCACAAAGCTGCTGCTCTTAAGGAGGAGGAACACATCCCCAGGGGTGCTGCACCGCAGGGAGTTATTGAAGGCAATCCAAGAGGCATCCTGTCATCAAAACAGAGAAAAAGAATAGAAATAACTCACATTGAAAACTTGCTAAAGAAAAAAAAAAGTGATTTTTTCTGCATAAACAACAATGAAATTATTACAAAAAAATTCTCACTATGGTGCTGACCCCTAAACAGTCAAAAGCAGTAATAAAAAAATTACAGTATAGGGCCAGTGTCTTGAAATCTCCCTCTTGAAAGAATTAAGTCATAGGAAGGAGGAAATACAGAAGCATGAAGTGAGTTCTCCAAATTACCAGAGACAGGAATGAATGATTGAGTGCACTGGTTAACTCTTGCACAAGATGTGGACAGAATAGAAATTAAAAAGAGACGATTTTTGTGCTGCAAGCCCATGGAAGAACATAAGGCATGCAGTCACCAAGATCAGAAGAGCAGTTAGTATGTAGCATTGCAGTGATGAGAAAGAGGCTGAAGATAGGCAGTGAAAGAAAAGGAATTTAGACAAAAAGCTTTCAATTCTATTATCTGAAAAAGGGATATGAATGGAACCACCATCAACACTTATAACTCATGACTCAGAATGTATAGCTTCATGGAAACTATTTTAGCTGATGATGTGAAGTGAACTTTTCAGTTTAGATTACAAGTAAAGGGCAGATTGAAGATATTCAATGATGAAATTAAGTTTTTAAGGCATTGAAGAATACTAAGTTTTTCTGCCCCAATTAGGAATGTCAGAGAGATCAGAATGGGCTGCCTAACTTAAAATGAACAACCTAACTATATAAAATGGCCTGCCTAACTATGTAGTGCATATCATAGTGCATAAACTAAGGCATAATAAAATGTTTCAAGTGTTCTGTGGCTTTCCTATATCAGCTATTTACTTTTTCAAGCACTAGATGTCTAGGATGATACAGACAAGAGTAGGATGGTATCATCAACGTAGGAGTGGATAGGACAAGAAGTATGACATTGAATAGATCCTTGATCAATAGGAAGAGAATGGGTGACAGGATAGAACCCTGAGGAACTCCACCATTAATACATGAAGATGAGAAATGAGTGTCTACCACAGCAGCAATAAAACGATCAGAAAGGCAGGTACATTGAGATAAAGTTAGAGATACAGATTCTGATTTTTTAATCCACCAGCAGTAGTTATCAATTGCAGAGATTTATGAAGAAAACATTGAGGGAGGTGTCTAGACATTTAGGGTCCACATCAGAAGAGCAGTCTAACCTAGGGACATCAATGGTTCCTTTCCCAGATGGGAATTTCAAGGCTGGAGAAGTTGTCACATTAAATTTATAATTTTTAGTGAAAGATATGTGTGTGTGTGTGTGTGTGTGTGTGTGTGTGTGTGTGTGTGTGTGTGTGTGTGTGTGTGTGTGTGTGTGTGTGTAGAGTTGTCTATAGAGGGCAGGCTTGTGTTGTGAGACATAATGGGAAGCATTCAGTGAAGCCACAACTGGGTTGTTGATGAGTTCACAGCACCCCCTGATCCAATGTTGAAAACCTCACTTAAGAGTAATTATTGTTTTGGCATATATCTACTGTCTCCTCATATGTACTATGATTAAGTCCACAATGAACAAACAAATAAACAAGTTAAAGTTGAGGATTATAGAGGCACTTTCTGTTAACAACAGTTGGAAGCAATGAGATATGGGTGATCTTTTCAGCAAGACCAGGAAGAGGCAATAGACACCTGGCAAAACAATAATTACTCCCAGTGAAGTCTAATAGCATTGGTTCAGGGGGTGCTGTGAACTTATCATTAAAGCCAGCTGTGACCTCACTGAACATTTCCCTTTCTATCTCACAACACAAGAGGACAATCACAGTCTGCTCTTTAAACATAGGTCTCTTCCTTCACATAAAGCTAAATGCACCTAACTATATATAAATTCTTCATCCAAATTAAATTTGGAAAATAATAAAACTGAAATGAATAAATGAGAAAAGAAAACAACAATTTTCTATAAGCATTTTTTTAAATAACCAGAACCTCAGTGGGCCTTTTTTTTAACAACACTTTATTTTGCTCTTAGCCACACCCTTCTTACACTAAGAAAGGTCACTACATGTATCAAAGAGAAATTTTCAAAATGAAATTTCAATCAGTCCACTGCAATGTCAGTTCAGCCTTTATAGGTTAAAGAAGAAGTCAGAGATTAGCTCTAAAGATGTAAGAAACAAACAGAAAATTTTGAGATCAATGTCTTCATGAAAAATAAAAGTAATGACTGTCACACCTCTAAATCTAACCTTTGGGGCACTCCAATTTAGCTTAGGAAATACACTCCCTCCCAGTTTGGCAATGGCATCTCGGATCTTATTGGTGAAGTCTTCCAGTTTAGGGCCCTGATATAAAAAAAAATAGGAATTAAGCTTAGGGGAAGAAAGAGATCAATTAAAAAGTACAGTACATAAAAAAATATGCATTCTCTCTCTCTCTCTCTCTCTACTTAAATGTTAGAATGGCATTAACCCACCACACCTGCAAGGAGATCTCAAGACATTTCTCTAATTTTGAATGAACCTTTTGTCTCTTTTCAAGGGACTGCAACCTCAGTTTTTTTTTATTGTTTGTTTTTGTTTGTAAATCTGTTTATTTGTCTGTTTGTCACTAACGTCACCAAGTGTGTGTGTGTGTGTGTGTGTGTGTGTGTGTGTGTGTATGTGTGTGTGTGTGTGTGTGTGTGTGTGTGTGTATTTACCAAGTTGTACTACGCAGAGATCAAGCAGGGCTCATAGTATCCTGTCTCCATATCTCCATTTATCCAGCTCTTTTTTAATCCATATACATTGGTTGCTGTAACAACCTCCTCATTTAAACCATTCCAAAGCTTCTTTATTTTTTATGTAGAAGGAAGGTGGCCTGGGGCAACAAAAATAAAACAAAACAGTCCACTGAAGTGCCAGTCTCTGGGAAAGTTCGAGATCTGCATTTCTATGTGGAAAACTGTATTTCCACAAAGAACTGGAGATACTAGGAATGGGTTAAATGAGGATGTTATTACAGCAACCAACATACATAAATTCAATTAAAAGTTTGTGTGTCTGTGTCTGTGTGTGTGTGAATGTGTGTGTGAATGTGTGTGTGTGTGTGTGTGTGTATGTGTGTGTGTATTTACCTAGTTGTATTATGCAGGGTTCAAGCGGGACTCATAGTGTCCTTTCTTCATATCTCCATATATCCAACATTTCCTTGAATTTATATATATCGGTTGCTGTAACAACCTCCTCTTTTAAACCACAAGTGTCCACAATTCTAAGTGGAAAACTGTACTTTTTTTATGTCCTTTAAACACTGACTCTTTTTTTCTTAAATGTCCTCTCATCTGTCTAATTTCTTCCTCCATCATCACCAGGTTTTGCTTGTCCAGCTTTTCAATGCCATTTATTATCTTATGTGGGGTTATTAGATCTCCTCTCTCCATTCTATCTTGCAGAATTGGCAGTCCCACTTCTTTTAATGTCTTCATATGTTAGTTCTCTTAAATCTGGTACCATTTTTGTGACTACTCTTGTCTATATCCCCTTGTAACTCTCAACAGTTATCAGTGTTTTTAACAACTCTCCTTAATTTGGCATCATCCACAAACAGGTTCATATAGCTGGTCTTGCCACACTGCATATCATTTACATATATCTGGAACATTATGGGTGCTAAGACTGACCCCTGTGGTACTCCACTTGTTACATTTCTCCAACTTGAAGCTGTTTCCCTGATTACAGCTCTCATTTCTCTATCTTTCAAATAATCTTGCATCCATTTCAATACTTTCCCTCTCAGTCCACTGATGTGTTTAAGTTTCCATAAGAGTCTCCTGTGTGGAACTCTATCAAAAGCTTTTTTGATGTCTAGGTACACAGCATCCAGCCACCCATCTTTGTTTTTTATTCCTTCAATAACTTGTGTATAAAACTTAGCAGGTTCGTTGCACATGATTTTCCTTGTCTGAATCCAAATTGCCTATTAGATATAACTCCATTGTCTTCCAAATATCTCACTCATTCCTCTTTAATCAATATCTCACAGATTTTGCTGACTACACTTGTTAGTGACAAAGTCTATAATTTAGTGGGTCAGTCTTCTTTCCTCCTTTGTAGATGGGCATTATGTTGGCCCTCTTCCACTCTTGTGGTACCCTCCCCTCCTCTACTGAACTGGTAATAACTTACCAAATTGGCTGTATCAGTTGATCTTTACATTCATTTATTGTCCAGCCTGACACTCCATCCAGTCCCCTTGCTTTTCTTATGTCCAAGCTTCCCAACAATCTGCCAACATTTTGCTTCTGTACCACAACCTCTTTGAAACCCTCATGTGCGTATGTCATGTTTGGCTCTGTAAATGCCTCCTTTTCTGAGAATACTGATTTGAAGCTCTCATTCATAATTTCACTCAGCTTTTCTGTGGTCTGGTATGTTTTTTCCTCCCTTTGCTATCTTATCTCTGGTTTCTTTACACTTCATCTTTCCATTAATATACTTATAGAAAAGCTTGGGTTCATTTTCACACTTCTCTACCACATCCTTTTCAAAAGCTATTTCCTCCTCTCTTCTTATTCTGACATACTTATTCCTTTCTTCATTGTATCTCTCTCTTTTGCTTCCACTCCTCTGCTTCTTCAGTTCCCTCCAAGCTCTGTCCTTTGCCCTCTTTGCTTCTGCACATCTGGCATGGTACCATGTGTGTTTACTACTCCTTACTTTGTATTTTGGTACATACCTCTTCACACCTTCATTATGCTTCCTTATTAATATTTCATATTTCTCCTGTGCTGTTTTACCCACCCATGATCCCTTTCCAACATGTGTGTGTGTGTGTGTGTGTGTGTGTGTGTGTGTGTGTGTGTGTGTGTGTGTGTGTGTGTGTGTGTGTGTGTGTGTTGACAAGGGCAACAAAAATAATTACTTAAAAGAATGGCCCACTTAATGCCAGTTCCCACAAAGATATATCTGAACACTCAATTTTTCATTACTATCACTGGTTAACTCAAAAACTACTCCTGATTCTGCATTTCATTCGGCCAATGATAAAATTCTTTCAAAAAGGGATTTGAAGACACTTCTTCACAGGCCCTTTTCATTTACCTTATTTTCTATTGCCCTTGACCAAATATCCTAGAATGAATGAATCAATAAATAACTACATAACTGAGGTACAAGATGCCTGTACACCAAAGGAAATGCACAAAAAATGAAGAGCATGTTTATCTATAGGAAGTGATAAGTATTGTATAGTACTTGGATATGGCAATCTTGGGGAAGTGAGTTTGAATCCCAGTGGAAACAGACCATCTTAAAACTGTCATGGAGTGGCTAAAGTATACCTGCATGCCTCCTACCAACCCTGTCTTCCATGGAAATTACATCAGGATGATCTGAGGTGTCACTCTACAAATATACTTGCGCCACAACTGGGCAGGAATCAACCAAGTACACTACAGCAGTGTTGCAAATCGTGATGAACATCAATAAAAGTTGGTACCTTGTTTGCCCACACAAACCTCAACAACACTGCCAGAAGTCTCACAGTGGTCCCAGTCCTGAGCAGGCTCCTCCTCAGGCATGGGCCCACACTCATAAGTCATTTCAGGCTGTGAACCTTCAGGTAATACCAAGGTGCCATCATCCTGCAAGTAGGTGAGCACTTCCAGTGTCAGGGGCATCACCAGACTGTTGAAAGATATGATACATCAATGAATAAAACATCTTCTCTTTCACAGATGGCAAGCTGTTTAGCAACCTCATCCTTGTTTGGCTAGGTATTCATATATGTACATATATGTACAGGTACCTCTCAGTTTACACAAAGGATATGTTCTTGAAGAGGTCGCGGAAAACAAAAATGTAAATCACAGATGATGAATGTTTACTGATAGAGTGGTGAGTCGGAGGTGGCCTCGGTGTCATGTTTATAACGGTGCACCAATTTTAAGGCTCTTAAATCAAGGGGTCATCTTATACAACAGGAATAAAACAAATCTATAACCCTATGGTAAACATTAAGCAACTCTGTAAGACACACACAACACACAACACACACACACACACACACACACACACACACGTGTGTGTGTGTGTGTGTGTGTGTGTGTGTATATATATATATATATATATATATATATATATATATATATATATATATATATATATATATATATATATATATATATATATATATATATATATATATATATATGACATTTTTATGTCCAAAATGTATTTTTTCACTTACCTGTTCCTTCTACTATAGGCAATGAACACATTTTCTCTTTTGTCTGTCAGTAAGTAAAATCAACCCCCCTTGCACTTGCTGCTGAGTCTGCCTGCCTACTCTCTCTCCACTGTCCATCCTTGTACCTCCCTTCTCTTTGACCTCAATAAGTAACTCAAAGGAGAAGTACTGCGTGGGGAGGAAGGGCAGGAGTGTGTGTAGAAGGAACAGGTAAGTGAAAACATACATTTTGGACATAAAGAGGTAATTTATTTCACATGATACCTGTTCCTTCTACCATAGACAGACTTCCACACTTAGGCAGTGGGGCAATGCAGAGTAGGAGGTTGAATATGGATGATGAAGTCCACAAATAACTGCGACTTACCAGAAGTAACAAAGTCGCGTAGGGAAGGACACTGATCCAAGTTGCCATAGCGTCTCCCAATAGACCTGTGTCATGTACCCTGAGGTGACTCAGAGGGGAGAAGTGTGAGACACAGTGCAACAGGAATCAAGGAACAATGCTGCCAACAGCCACTACTGGTCCCAGGGAAAAGACTTCGTCCTGGACCCAATGAACTCATCTGAGATAGTGAGTGGTGAAGACTGATTGTGTCTTCCAGCAAGCCATTTCCATGATCTCCGATAACGCCCTGTTGTTGGACTACAAGAAAGACGTTGCCACACCATGGATGTCATGTGCCCTCACCCGGTAAGTGGGGCTCAAGTGGTCAGGGAATTTCTCATGAGCAGAACGTATTACAGTGGTACCTCTTGATTCGAACACCCTTTGACTTGAACACTTCCCAATCCGAACACATTTGGCGAACAAATTTTGACCTACAATCCGAACGCAGCTTCTGAGTTCGAACAAAAAAACACGGTGCAGCCAATGCGCCTTCCCGCCAATCGGCGGTCTCGCTTGTACTTCGCCGTGAACACCTCTCTCTTGTGAACGGCTTTCAAGTTACTCTGGCCCCTAGTTGTCTTAGTTACTCCGGCCCCCAACCCTGATTACCTCCTACCTACCACCCCATTCAATGCAGCTTCTTCTCTGGTCACTGGCAAACTTATTTACTAATGAAGATATATTGAACATTTTAAACATCCAATGAAGAATGAATTGTTAAATATCATTGTCATTTGTGCAAACTACGACAATACAATAATTTGCAGTTTTGTACAATAATTTATACTTTTCTTAAAATAATTCCTGCTGGAAATGATGTGAGAATATATTCTACTTGATAAGAAAGAGAGAGAGAGTGGGGGGAGGAGGGAGAGAGTATGGTGAGTGGCTGGAGGAGGGAGAGAGTGGGGGTAGGGGAGGCGGCCTACTCAGTCTATTTGCGTATCGAATGGGAGAAGATAAGGACAGAGGGAGGGGGAAGGGAGGAATACTATGTGATCTGTTCCTACATATATTCAGTGCATGGGAGGGAGGCGGGGATCCGGGGGGAGGCTTGCCTAGTCTTCATCGGGAGTTTCACACCGAAGTAAATAAGTTTTTTCTTATGCCTTTTTTTTTATTTATTTATTGTATTTTTTTATTTTTTTATGCATTTCATGTCTGTGTTTACTTTGTACTCTTAAAATGCAAATGATATCTATGAATTATGATGAGATGGGGGGAAAAACAAGGCACCAATATGGTAAATCATGTTGCCACTCTGGTGGGTCAGGACCAATTTTGTTTTTTTCCCATTACTTCTTAACAATGGCTATTGCGTTCTTAAGTACTGCGGCGATGTTAAAGGACCAATTTCTTGCAATAGCTGGGGTTAAGTGTAGTTTTTTGTTTTTTTTTACTTAAAATCAACCAGAACGGATTAAATGTTATTACATTAATTTCAATGGTAAAAATTGTTTCCTAATTCAAATTTTCGCAATTCGAATAGCCAAAAAGAATGAATTAAGTTTGAATCAAGAGGTACCACTGTAATTGTCAGCGGAAATACAAGATGGCTGCTTTGGAGAGGGGGCGTGTGGGATTTTGAACCAACAGGAACAGGTGCCTGGGTCGTGATGAAGATCCTGAGTGTCCTGTGAAGGTACCATCAATGAGCCCAAACAGGACAGAGGAGCCATTCACTGTCATCTGAGCCAACAGCATCCGAGAAACTTGATAACACGAACTCCCGCAGGAGTGGGTTAGTAGGAGTTTCTGTTTTGGCCACAAAGTCTGGAAGGTAGGAGAGAACCACATCATTACCATGGAAGGCAACCTGAGTGGACAGTGCTTGTATGTAGTTTCCCAACTCTTTTGGCTGTTGCTAGAGCCAGCCACCAGGAACAGTCTTCTGGGTCAGAAGACGAAGAGAGAATTGGTCCAATGGTTCGAAAGGCGTACCAACCAGATGGTGTAGAACCACATCCACATTCCAAGGGGGAACCCTGGCTGTGTTCCTGTGGGCCTGTTGACTGCAGGTATGTATGACCTCCCTTAAGACCTGGTCAGTAGAAAGGTTAAACCCTTTCAGGTGGAATACACTATTAAGCATAGCCTTGTAGCCCCTGTTAGCAGAGAGAGAAAGGTGACAGTCTTGGTGCAAATGCAGGAGGAAAGCAGCAAACTTTTGACTGGAAGGTGTTGACACCGTGTGGCCCTCCCAGCGGCACCATAGGCGGTAACACCTCCATTTGCATTGGTAGTTCACAACCAATGAATGCCATCGAGATCTCACCACAGATCTGGAAACCACTCTTTGCTCGGCCAAAACGGAGAAATGAGGATGACTGACGTCCCCCATGAAGACCGGAGTTTGGAGAGGAGACGCCAGATCGCCGAAAAGGGGGAAGGCGTAGAGCTCCATGTGATCCCAGGAGAACAGAAAGGCATCTGTCGCAATGGCCATGGGATCCGGAAACGGGGAGACAAAAGCAGGAAATCTGTAGTTCTGGCTGGTGGCAAAAAGATCGATGAGAGGCATACCCCATAGTCACCACAGAGTCCGACAAACCTTGTGGTGGAGGGTCCACTCTGTGGAAAGGACCTGATATCTCCAGCTGATGGAATCTGCCACCACATTGCGTGATCCACTGATGAATTGGGGGAGAGAAATAGACCTGCTCTCCACCCAACGCAACGTCTGCTGGGCTTCATTGTTGAGGGCCGACGAATGAGTGCCCCCCTGGTGCAAAAGGTATGCCAGAGCTGTGGTGTTGTCTGCATCACCCCCACTGTTTTGCCCTTGAGGAGGTGTTGGAACTGGAGGAGAGCAAGGCAAACTGCCTGCAGCTGCAGGATATTGATGTGGAGGGTGGACTCTTCCTTGGACCACAGGCCCCCCACGGTGTGATGAAGGAGGGAGCAGCCCCAGCCGTGAGTGGAGGTATCCGTGTATAGCAGGAAATCCGGAGACACGTTCCGGAGATCCTGCCAGAAGACTGGACTCCAACGTCCACTATTGTAGGTCTGTGAGGTTGTTGGGGGTCCAAGCAATCCACACCGAGTTGTCGTGTGCAGAGCTGGACTACGGAGACCAAAGGCGAAACTGTAGACTCCACATCCACTAAAAAGTTGGAGACTGGGGGGAGGGGGCGGTGAAGCTACTACTGTCCTTCGTCATACTCCATGAGGTTGTCATAGCAGTGTGCTGATTGGCCCCTCATGGTAACGCATTTCATATGGAAGAAAATGCTGATTGGACGAGATTTGCCTATGGGCTGTGTGTCGTGCGCTCTCATTGGCTGGCTACCTCCCACTAACTTTGAGCCTCTCTGGTCTAAAACCGACGCGACCCAAGGCGGCTCAAACGCCATACATAGAATAGTGCTTTACGTATCGATGGGTAGAGAGTACACTGCCTTCTACAAGATTTTTAACCTTATTGAAATCGGAAAATGGTGTCAGAAACAACGTAGCCAGACAGAGGAAGAGTTGCCAATTCCGGAAATATGAATATCTCAATATTCGGGGAGGCGGCGCTTGAGCCCCTATGGTTCTGGGACCCTCAATTATGAAAACACATCTTCGACATGTTATTATGTTATTTCTCACTCACTTATCTTGCTTGTTCACTGAATTTCTATTTCTACACACTTCATAGACATCAGAACAACAATATTGGTCATTATATAGCCATACACGAACTGTTTCAGAGTTGAAACAGCAGACTAGTGAATAAGGAATAGCATAATAACATATGGAACATTTGTTTTCATAATTACTCATATTTCTTGTTTTTACAAGGGGAATATGTGGATATATGTGATGTAAAAGAGAAGAAGAACAATTATATTTGCACCATACCATAGCACAACTATAACAATCAATCTCTTCTGTGTGTGTGTGTGTGTGTGTGTGTTACATTAGGACTTCATGTTCACCATAGGGTTATAGGTTTAATTTATTCCTGGTGTATAAGATGATCCTTTGATTTTGGAGCCTCAAAATTGGTGCACCATTATAACCATGATGACGACACCAGCTTTGATTTACAACATTTTTGTTTCCCACAAACTCTTCAATAACGCATCCCCCCCTAAAATCGTTTTAAAACATTTTCATTTCCTAAAAACTCTTCAATAACGCATCCCCCCCATAAATCAAAAGGTACCTGTATTCGTATATCAAGGGATTGGTGTACTTATACTGAAATAGACCTTTATACTGAAAACAAAAAGACAAGTCCCTAAGCATATCTATAATTGAAGGTAAGGCTGTTCTGAAGTTCCAGACATAGAGGGACAATCTAATAAATTGTCAATCTGAAAATTTCATGACTGTGATGAGATCTTGTTTACTTGCTGCTGTTTTTAAAGATGAAATGAACTAGATGACTATGTTGTTAAATTATTGCCATGTTACTGATTATTTATTTCCTTGGCTCTGTGACAACCATGTGGTCCTGTGACTAGTCACGTCCACCTATCATCCCTATCCACACATCTATCTAATCTTTTAAGCTCACAAATGACTTAGCATTAATAACCAGATTACTGAGTCTGTTCCATTCATCAAACACTCTATACACTAGAGAACCAATTCCTTTCCATCTCTTCCTCAAACATGAATCTTTCAAGCTTGAACCCATCACTTCTAATTTTATCCTATTATTGTTCTTAAGAAATTTGCTTTTGTATCCTTTGTTATATTGTTATTACCCTATACTGCCTACAGACTTCTATCAGGTTCCCTCTAAATCTATGTCTTTCTCGGAATGCAAATTTAACAGCTTCAATCTCATTTCATAGGGAATGTCCCTCAACCCCTGTATCCTTAGTCATTCTCCTTTGTACTAATTGTAATAGACATATGACTTGGATACAATATTAACTCTCATGACTCAAGCTCCAATAGTAAATTTGTAGTTTCAACTAATACTTCCCTCTCAACCCAAGATAACCTATTGGACCTCGCCATAAAGTAGCTTAACCTAATCTCAAGTTTTGCAACCTCCTAACCAAGGGAAACTTCACCACTCCTAGATTCCCTATAAAGTAAACTAACTTAACCTAACTTTTTGTAACATATATACTGACAATGAGGGTTACAGCACCCCAGAACTTCCTTGTTAATAATTTCCTAAAAGAAATTTTTTCATATGCTCAGCTATTACTGACTCATATTGATGCTCTTGAAAATCAATGCACACACCAAAAAGACAGCTGAATTAGGTTTAAGTTTGGTTAGATCATCTTAAGCTAGCTTAGAAATGTTTGTTTTTATTTAGTTGGTCAGGAGTACCAAGAAACCAAATGTTGCATTTTCTGAAAAAGGTCTACGGAGACAATGAGGAAGAACCTCTTGTACATATAAACCTTTTCACAGTTATATTACAACACATGTCACATAATGAGTTAATGACAAGGATGATGGATGGTAAAAATTAACACTGACTGATAATGATGCCTGTACTGATCAAACAGTAATTATTAGTATAATTACACATGTATCTCATAATAGTTACATGAATACATGTAATTATGACATTTAGCTGTTCAGTGTGGGTGAGTGTACACTAAATGAAATATTGCTTGGGAGTCATTGTCACACTACACCAAACCTAGCTGTAAGTGTGATAGGGTTGTGTCAAGGCAGCAGGGGTCACGCCATCACACTGCTGACAATAAGACGCAGAACATCCAAGGGAAGCAAGCTTTTCAACACACGGAAGTCTAAGTGATGAGGTAGGTTGTCAGTAGCCCAAGTGTCAATTTCCTTAAAAAGAAATACTCACACATACGATACGCTTATGACTAGACAGTTGAGAAAAGGCACTTTCAACGAGCTTTGATTCCCTTGCCTCTTATACCAACACTACAGTAAGCCAGCATAACATGTCTAGGTGTTTGTTTGACAGCGGTCCATGTGTGTAGCTCTGCCCTCTCCCCGCCAGGATTCAGAAAGTATTTTGCATCAGGCCATCCTTACCTCTTGATGGAACACTTCTTGAATTTGTCATACCACGCCGGGAAGCTACACCCCTTCACATCCTCAACCCTCATGGTGCACACCATCAAAGTTGCGAAGTGATCTTGATGTGACTGTGATCTTGATCTTGATCTTGATGTTACAGGTGGCTCGGGATCGCTCCAGGGCCAGGCCTTTATATCGGCAACTCCTGTAGAAAAGCAAAACAAACAGACAGACAGAAAAAAAGAAAAAACAGTATCTTGCACATTAATTATCTCTACATCTGACACGCCACATTTTTTCCAGGAACTCCTTCACAGCTTCAATCATCCTTTCATTCGTCTCTCTACACAGTCCCAGCAGCAACACCATCCATTCCCTTCCTGTCTTCTCCACTCTCTCATCCCAACTATGCCCTAACTCAGTCAAAATCACTTGCATCATCTCCATCCTGTCTCTTTCATACTTCTCACACTCAAGTACCACATGCTCCACCGACTCATCCTCTCCCATGTCACACATCTGGCACACTTTGCTGCGGGACTCAGACCATCTATAATTTCTCTCATTCACATCCATACACTGTGCCCTAGCTCGAAAGAGAAGGTCACCACCCAGGCTGCCATCGTACCACCTCTCATACATTGGGGCCTCTTTCTCTTTGTACCATTCCATAGTGCTCTTTTGTTCCATGCCATTCTTCCATATATTCATTCCCATACACTTCACCTCTCTGTCTATCTCATTCTTCCATTTCCTCACATCCCATTCAGCTCCCACTCTACCTCCTTTTGTCAGGATCCATTCACGTTCATCTTGGTTCCTCCCAGCCATCCTCATCCCCCACACCACTTGCAATCCATTCCTCTCTGTCATCCTCATGCATCTCTTCCTCCATTTGCTTCCACTCTCATTCCACAGATACACCTTTCTTGCTATTCTTTCATCATCCATTCTTTCCAACCTAATCTTATACCTGAGTGTTGCTTTCATCACTCTTTCCCTAAATGTGCTCCAGCCCATGTCACCTCTCAGGGCTTCTAAAGCTGCATACCTTGGTGCGTTCAGTGCCATCCTAGCTACTCTGTTCTGGCCTACTTCTAGCTTGTCAATTTCATTTTCATTCCAAGCAGTCACGTCCATACCATACATTATGCTAGGCACAGCCACATTCTTCCATACTTCTCTCAGCACATCATATTTACTCGCTCTCATCCTTGCTGCACTCCCTAATCTTCCAACCCATTGGTTAGCCAAGCTAATCTTTTCATTCTTTACTTTCTCACATCCATTTGGGCTAACCCACATCCCCAGGTACTTATATTCTAGTACCTGATTCAGCTCATTCACTCCTATCCTCCACGTTGCATTGCTTTCATCCTCTGACCTATTCACAATCATAACCTTACTTTTCTCACTACTAAACCTAACTCCAAAGTCTTTCCCATACCCATCCACTACATCCAGTAGATTTTGCAATTCATCCGCAAACTCACTCATGACCACTATGTCATCTGCATACATTAGCACACCTATCCTGTCATTCCCCACTCTTACTCCTGCATTCAACCTTCTCATTCTGGCTGCTAACTCCTCTGTGTATAAACTGAAAAGGGTTGGTGACAATATGCATCCTTGCCTAACACCTCTGTCTGTGTCAGACTTGAGCTTGAGGTTGATGTACAAGCATTTTTAGCGGCTGATTCCTGTAAAGGAAAGAGAAAACAAACAAGGGAGAAAAAAGACAAGGAAGGTGAAGATCAGCATATTTTCAAGCTTACTGACCACTTCTCATACTCCACATTTTTTTCTAGAAACATTTTCACGGCATCAATCATTCTTGCTGTGGTGTCACCACACAGCCCCAACAGCAACACCGTCCATTCCCTGCCAGTCCTTTCAACCCTATCATTCTCTTCATATCCCATCTCAGCCAGAACTATCCTCATCATGTCCCTTCTCTCACAGTCATACTTGTCACACTTCAGCAGTACATGCTCTACCGTCTCATCCTCCCCCATGTCACACATCTGGCAAACCTTGCTACCTGACTCCATACACTGTGCTCTGGCTCGAAAGAGAAGGTCACTACCCAGGCTTCCATCATACCACCCTTCATACCCTGGTGTCCCTTTTTCCTTGTACAATTCCAAAGTGTCCTTTCTCTCCATGTCATTCCTCCATTTGTTCAGGCCTACACGTGTCATGAAAGCGTCGTTTTCAACTCAATCAACTGTAAAGCTGTAATAAACTGTAAATGCACTTATACATAAATGTTTCACTGGAGAAATTTTGGTCTAGAAGAGAAATAGGAAGGAACTAGTTTTCAAATAGGGTGGTTGATGAGTGGAGCAGACTCAATTATATTGTTAGTGCTCAGACATTGCGGAACTTTAAAGAAAATTGGACAAGTTTATGGATATGGATGATGGGTAGAAATAGGCAGAGGTGTACACATAGGGACTGCAACAAATAGGTCTAACATCCTCTTGTGGCTTCCCTCATTTTCTTATGTTCTTACATACTATTACAGAGAGAGAGAGAGAGAGAGAGAGAGAGAGAGAGAGAGAGAGAGAGAGAGAGAGAGAGAGAGATAATAAATGAAATAAAGAAGAGAAACAAACAAAAAAAATACACATATTCACTGGAGCAAAAAATTATATGAAAATACTTACATACATACATATATAGAAGAATTACGATATCTGTTTCAGTGTATCTACTTTTCACCATTCTATATTGATCAACTATATCTACTTATCAACTCTCTCTCTCTCTCTCTCTCTCAAGGTGACAAAAATACATACATCAAACAGTTACTTTATTAATTAGCATTTGTTTGTATTCTTTTTTTTTATATATACAATTAAAGCACAGAAAACTTTGGCACAGGAACAATAAACCATTAAAAGACTAAGACAAGTAATAAAAGAAGCAATAAAGATAGCCAAGCAATTCATTTATTGCTTTATTACATCAAGTTTCTGTGTTCTAATTTATTATCTTTACTCAGCCTGACGCTAAAGGCTGTAAGGCTGCTTTTGTATGCCAGGCCACCACATGCAGCATGGCACCTACATGGCACCTGGACATGTACAGTGACAGTGCCTTGAATTTCATGCCTGGCACTGTCTGTTTGTCTCAATGTTTGCTTCTAAGTGTCCTCGTCATATTTGTCAGCACACCACTGTGACTGTGACCGTCTCTATGACAGTATATCATAACACAGATTTAATGAGAAAAGTGAAAAAGATAGGTTTTCTTGATAATATTACTAAAAGACTCATCAATTCAGTCAGAAAACTTCAGATATCTATTTTCTTCCATTCTTTGCTAAGAAAACTCATAAATTTTGTGGAGACTGAATATATGTTTTCTTCAACATTCAACCAAGAAAGTGTGTGTGCACGCAATTGACAAATGCTGTTCAGGTGAAAGCAGCCTTGCACACTCAAATGTTATACAATAAACTTTCCTGCAATATTGCTCTTCTTCCAACATAAAAAAAAAAAAAAAAAAAAAAAAAAAAATATATAGATATATATATATATATATATATATATATATATATATATATATATATATATATATATATATATATATATATATATATATATATATATATATGTAATTTAATCAAAATGAATAAGCAAATGTTATTTGAATAATCTTCCCTTTAACAAATACTTTGTTATATCAAAAGATAAAAACTAATGATTCTGTGTCTATCACTAACAACGAACAGATAAGATAACTCATTACTGTAACACTACAATTATTGTAGAGACATTCAGACAAGTTGGAGGCGGTTGTTGGGGGGGGGGGGGGCAACACAGCTGTAAAGAGTTGAGTTTATTACCTGACTGGTTCTGGTAACCAGTTCCCCAGAGGAAGCCATAGATCAAAACACTGATAATAAACTCAACTCTTTACACCTGTGTTTCCTCCCTACCTCACCCACTACAATTATTATTAAAGGATTAACTTTAGCACCTTCAGAAAGCAACTTAGAAATAATTACTTACAAAGATTACTGTCATAATAGCAGTTACTTATGCAACACAACACCTTTATATTACAATTTATTTTTCCTCCTCTTTAGCTAATAAATATATAACAAGAAGTGTAACATTAACAAAAATTAAATATTTTCATAGTTTTCAAGTTTTGTTATATCAATGTTATTTTTAACATTCACATGTTTAAGGCACCAACATTTCAAAGTTTTCCTTCCTTCAACTTAAACTTTTCAAAGGCAACCAATCATAAATTTAGCATCTTTCTTTCAGTTAAATTTAAGGCACAAAGATTTTGTTCATTCTTTATTCTACAAGTTAAACTGCTCAAAGCACAAACATTTATTCATTTATTAACCAAGCAGCCTTGAAAGGACCAAAAGGTCTGCTGCTGCTTGGCTTTCCTTTGTATTCATTTTTCATTTAAGTTTAGCTCTTTCTCTTGAAAATCAACATTTCAAGGCACAAAAAATAAACTCCATTCCTTAAAGTCCTTAAACTCAGAAAAAGTTCACCCTTCTTTTCAAGTCCAACATTGTAAGGCACTAAGATTTAGAGAACTTCCCTTACAAACTTCATTTGGTAAGCTCAAGGCACAATGAATTGCAACTTCACTATTTTTGAAAAATGAACAAAATAAATTAATTATCTTGTAAACACTGGAAAAATAGATAAGGAAGAAACTGATATCAACTTGAAGAATTCTTAAAAATCAATAAATTTCATCTTTCTTTGATATAATTTTGCTAAAGAGAAGGAAAAAGTTAAAGTTATATTGTTAATCATTTATATTATATTAATGAACACTTTTTGGGTTGAGAGAGAGAGAGAGAGAGAGAGAGAGAGAGAGAGAGAGAGAGAGAGAGAGAGAGAGAGTATAAAACATGTGTTTTTATTACAAATCTTGCAGTTCCTTAAAATTTGTTATAACTCTTCTAATTCTTTTCTTCTCTAAATCTTGCAGGTCTCGAAAAATTCCTCCTCCTCACTTTTTTCCCTAAGTCTTGCAGTTTCCATCCTCAAAGATCTTCCTCTTACATTACATTCTTCATAAATCTTTGCAGCTCTTGTATACATTTTTCAACTAAACTTGATATAAATTTTTCCATAAATCTTGCAATTCTCAATCTTAAAAACCCTCATACCACATTCCACTCCTTATAAATCTTGCAGTTGTTCACTACCATCTTCTTCCTCCTCATCTTATACAACCTCTGTCTTAAAAATCTTGTAGTTGTTCACAGTCCTCCTATTTCTCCTCCTTATGCAACGTCCCTCTTTCTTGAGATCTTGCGGTTCTTGGCTTCAAAGTTCTTGGGTGGAGGCTGTGATCCAGTGGAGAGGTAGCGCTGGTAGAGGCTGGGAACCAAAGAAGTCAGGTTAAGAATAAGGTCACATGATACTAGGTTAAGGCTAGGTCACACAAAGGTCATATTTGATTGTTCTTTTTATCTTTATCCAGTCCTTTCTTCTTCTTTATTTAGCTGGTTTTGTCTGTTTCTAATTCTATTATCTTGCTTTCATATCCCTTCCTTCCTCTCTCCTCTCCTGCTACTGTTATTCTGTCCTTCCTTCATATTTCAACACTTCACATATCTCTCCTTCCTCCATCCAAGTTTCCTTATTCTCCTTTCCTCATCACCTCCATCCTGTCCTTCCTTTCTTATAATGGTCTTCCTTCTTGCTTCCTCTCTTCCTTCCTTCCTTCTCTCTCCTTTCCACTCCCTCACTTCCACACACACATACACTTTTTATCCTGTGTCTTTCCTACTCACCCTAACCAAACAACTCTTCTTTTCTTATAATGGTCTTACTTCCTTCTCTCTCCTCTCCACTCCCTCACTCCCACACACACATAAACTTTTTATCCTGTGTTTTTCTTACTCACCCTAACCTCCACTACTAATAATACCACTACACTATTGAAATTGCTAGAGAATGTACCACAACCACCACCACCACCACCACTACTACTACTACTTCTTTTACAGTTTCTATACTCACAACTTGTACGAGTCATTCTTCAGCATGTCGAGGACGTGAGAGGTACCGAGAAGCAACTGGTCTGCAATTATCTGCTGCCAGGGGTTACACTCAAGACGGAGCACACTACGCTGGCTCATCAAGTCAAGGTTGCCTGTAAAGGGAGGTCACTTCATGTTACAAACCATTATTTATTGCTCTATCCTGTACTGACTAAGAATTTTTGTTATTTTGTATCCTGTCACTTGAAGATTTACATCAAATCCTGTCAACTTTTTGTCCTGATGAGAGAAATTCTTTTTTATGTAAGAGAGGGATGCTGGCCAAGGGCAAAAAAAAAAAAATAAATAAATAAATAAAAAATAAAATAAAAAGCCCACTAATTTGCCAGTCCCCTTAGAGTTCAAAAAGTCAGTTTGCTCAAATCACACCTGTCATGCCTCCCTATACCACTTGAAAACCAGCACTAGATACTATGTATATGTGTGTGTGTATGTGTGTGTTGCATCACTCACTGATCTCTGGGGGCAGCAGCTCCAGCCTGTTGCCCTGCAGGTGAAGCTCTCTCAGTCTGGTCAGCTCACCAATCTCTCTCGGCAGAATGATGAGGTCATTGTCACGAAGACTCAGCTGTTGTAATGTGAAGGAGAAAAGAGTTAGGTTGGCAAGTTTGTCTGTCCATCTCTTTCACACGCTGTAGTGGAAATTGTTGTGGTTTTCAAAGGTATTTTCATGGTTCCAGTGATAGTTGATAAGGCTGCAGTAAAAGTTGTGGCCTTCAAGGGTGATTTTCTGCATCTATTAACAAATGAACAAGTTTTCAACAAGAAAACTTTTAAGAGAATCTCATCAACCATTGTTGTGGCCTTTGCAAATAGTCCTGGCCAGAGAATATAGAACATTTTTTCTCTCCAAACTCCAGATTGGTTTGTACAAGTGTGCATCACTACAAACACTATGGTGGCTACTTACAATCTGGAGGTTCTTGAGGTTCTTGATAAGAGGAGACAGAACCTCAAAGTCATTGTCTCCCATGTAGAGAGCCCGGAGAGATTCTGGGAAGAGATGGGGACCAAAAATTGACTGACATTGGCAAGAAAAATGTAGCAAGTTGTTGGAAATTATCAAATGTTAAACTTAATCTTACTTAACCTAACTGAATCTTTAAGGTAATTTTTTTCCTTTTCAAAACTTAAAAGAGAAAACCATGGTCTGTTTGGAAAAGTGTAAGGGTCCTGGAGTGAGTCAATCATACATTCATATTACCTGTTCACACTTCAAAAACATCATTGAAAAAAAATAATAAATACACACACACACACACACATGTATATCTGTGTTGGATTAAATGACTGGTATAATATGTGTGTGTGTGAAGAGTGTAGGTGATGAGAACAAACTTACACCACTGACAGCAAAAACTGATAGAGAGAGAGAGAGAGAGAGAGAGAGAGAGAGAGAGAGAGAGAGAGAGAGAGAGAGAGAGAGAGAGAGAGAGAGAGAGAGAGAGAGAGAGAGAGAGAGAGAGAGAGAGAGAGAGAGAGAGAGAGAGAGAGAGAGAGAGAGAAAATGCTCCTCAGTTCCTTCCTTTCTGTATGTTTCAGTTCCTTTTGATACAGTTTTGTTTGACTCTCTCTCTCTCTCTCTCTCTCTCTCTCTTGTCTGTTTTCATGTATTGGCCCCCAAATGGCCCTGGTATAAGTGTTTGTATCTGTGCTCACCCAACATGAAGAAGTTCCCCGGTAGGCTCTCCTCCTCCGAGATGTTGTTGTAGGTGATGTCCAACACTTCAAGGACGGGGAAGGATCCAAACCCTCTTGGCAGGGCGTCCAGGCGGTTCATCCTGCCGGGAGGAACACTTCATAGCATCACAGGATATTGAACAGCATTACATGGAGTGACATCATTCTGTGGATTGTCATTCTCTTTGTACAAAAAAGTGAAATGTTATTCAATATAAGAACATATCACACACACACACACACACACACACACTCTCTCTCTCTCTCTCTCTCTCTCTCTCTCTCTGTGTGTGAGGGAAGACAAGAAATAATTGCATTAGTAAATCTCACCTAACCTAACATGGCATCACATAAATAAGGTATTTTTTTATTCGATGGCGGCAAATGAGCACACACACACACACACACACACACACACACACATCTCTCTCTCCCTCTCTCTCTCTCTCTCTATTGCAGAATGAGAGATGACATGAAATAAATGCATTAATAAATCTCGCCTAACCTAACCTGGCATAACATATATAATTATAATTTTCTATTGGCTGTCAGCAAACACATGCATGCATACTCACACACACACATACATATATACACACCCCGTCTCTCTCTCTCTCTCTCTCTCTCTCTCTCTGTAAGGTAAGACATGAAATAATTGCATCAATAATTCCCACCTAACTAAACTAATCTTACAACATAAGATAGTATAACAAAAATTAAGTATTTTTTCTCAATGGCTGACACCAATCATTCACACTCACAAACACTCTTTCTCTCTCTCTCTCTCGCTGTGTGTGTGTGAGGGAAGACACGAAATAATTGCATCTCACGTAACTAAACTAAGTGAACTTAACATAAGATAACATAACAAAAATTAGATACAGTGGTACCTCTTGATTTGAACTTAATTTCTTCTTTATGGCTGTTCAAATTACGAAAATTCGTATTACGTAGCAATTTTTACCATTGAAATTAATGTAAAAACATTAAACCGTTCCAGTTTATTTTAAATAAAAAATACTACACTCAACCCCAGCTATTACGAAAAATTTGTCCCTTAACATCACTGCAATAGCTAAAAGCACATTAGACATTGTTAAGAAGTAATGAGAAAAAATAAAACTGGTCCTGGCCCACCAGAGTGGCAACATGATTTAATATATTGGCACCTTGTTTTCCCTCATCTCATCATAATTCATAGATATAATTCACATTTTGAGTGTATAAAGTAAATACAGACATGAAATGCATAAAAAAAATAAACGCATAGCAAAAGACATTTATTTCGGTGTAAAACTCCTGAGTCCTGATGAAGACTAAACAGGCCTCCCCCGGGTCTCCACCTTCCTCTCATGCACTAAATACGGGAACAGATCGCATAGTATTCTCCCCCTCCCCCTCACTCCATCCCTATCCACTCCCATTCCATACACAAACACACCGAGTAGGCTGCCCCCACCCCCCCACTCCCTCCTTCCTCCAGCCACTCACCATCCTCTCTCCCTCCTCCCCCCTCTCTCTCTCTTTCATCAAGTAGAATATATTCTTGCAGCATCATTTCCAACAGGAATTATTTGAAGAAAAGTATAAATTATTGTACAAAATTGCAAATTATTGTATTATCGTAGTTTGCGCAAATGACAATGATATTTAACAATTCATTCTTCATTGGTTGTTTAAAGGGTTAAATATATCTTCATTAGTCAATAAGTTTGCCAGTGACCACAGTAGAATGCTGCATTGACTGGGGTGGTAGGTAGGAAGTGACCAGGGTTGGGGGCTGGAGTAACCAAGCCAACTAGGGGCCGGAGTGACTTGAAAGCCATTCTCGAGTCGCAATAGAGAGAGGTGTTCACGGCAGAGGAGTCGGCCGACTGGCGGGAAGGCAGCGTCGGCTGCCACGTGTGTTTGTGTTTGAATTGAGAGGCCGCGTTCAGATTGGAGGTCAAAATTTGTTTGCCAAATGTTTTCGGAATGGGAAGTGTTCGAGTCAAAGGGTGTTCGAATCAAGAGGTACCATGGTATTTATTGGCTGACAGCATTTGTCTCCACTGAAGTGGTGCCCCATTAACACCACCACAACAAGCTAAACACACACACACACACACACACACACACACACTGTGTAGTGTAGTGGTCAACATGCTCAGCTCACAACCAAGAGGGCCCGGGTTCGGATACCAGGTGCGGCGAGGCAAGCCTCTTAACATGTATCTAGCTACTGTTCACCTGCAGCAAATAGGTATATACAGAATGTAAATGGAGGGGTTGTGGCCTCACTGTCCCAGTGTGCAGGGTGTGACGTGGTCTATGAGCTCTGAACTCGCTCTCAAGGGAAAAGGCTGGATGGGTGGGTGACCAGCAGGCAACCATGACAGTGAATACACACTCTCCCTTACCCGACATTGAGAATCCTGAGTTTGTTGAGTGAGGAGATGGAGGTGGGCAGTTCCTCAATGGCATTATTGAAGAGATTGAGTATCTCCAGGTTGACAAGGTTGGCAATGGAGGGTGGGATGGTGGTGAGGCGGTTGTGGGGGAGCGACAGTCTGGTCAGGTGCTCCATCAGTACTGTGTGGGGGGTAGGGGGACAGTGGTAGTGGAATTAGAAGCATAGTAAGTTGAACACATGTACAGGTACCTCTCAATTTACATAAGGGATGCGCTCTTGAAGAGGTCATGGAAAATAAAATGTAAATCAAACTACACACACACACATACATATACTCTTATGTATATATTCAAATAGGATTGTACACAATTTATGGGTTCCTTGACAAGGTAAGCTCTTCTCTTCACAGATGACAAATGTTTACTGACAGATTGGTGAGTAGAAGCTGGCATTGGTGTCATGTTTATAACGGTGCACCAATCTTAAGGCTCCTAAATCAAGGGATAGTCTTATACACCGGGAATAAAACAGACCTATAACCCCGTGGTAAACATTAAGCCCCACTGTTACACACACACACACAGATTTGTGTGTGTTACAGTTGGCCACTACATGAAATATCACATATAAGTGAAAAGAAACTTAAATTATATATATTTCTTTTTGAGTGGGGGATTTTGGTCAATTAAAAAATTTGGTTAATTAAAAAATGCGTAAAACAAGAGGTACCTGTATAGATTACTAGAAAATGTTATAGTTGAGGGAAATTATTCAAATAAATAAAAAAAACTGTAGAGAAAGGCTTATCATAGAGCAGACACCTGAATGACACACAAGCACACACAATTTCAACCAATACTCACCCATAAGGTAAATTTTTACTTTAACACCAGTCTCTCAATTTCAGATGAAACTATATTTCCCTAGTAGATTTCAGTCTGTTTTGAGAGAATTGGCTTGTTGCTTTCCTCACAAATTAGTATTTTTGGGGGGGTGTCCCCTACCCCAAAACTAACGAATTGCAACAAAAACAACAGGCAGATTCATTCAAAACAGACCGAAATCTACCAGGGAAAATTAGCTTTTTTCTCACCAATAAGTGACACAACAAGCCAACGGAGGAAGTTTCGGCCTCACCCATACCCAAAAATCACTAAAACGTTAAAATTCCATAATCTGCAAACTAAAGTAGTTCATCATGCCATACAACCATTCAAAATGAAGTAAATAACCTCACCTTTATGATGAAACTACCATTTGTGGCCAGTAGCACTATAAGATAAAACATTACACTAACTACATGTAACCTTGCAGGGGTCAAATCCAGCCCTCAGGTACTCTAATGAGCCCTGCTGGCTCAACGTATCAGCCTAAAGTTGTTACCTTATTGGACATCAGCATGTAATGCACGACACACCTCTCACAGCTAGACATCTTCCAAGACTGATCTGAATATTTCGAATTGAGCCTCCTCTATGTCCTCAAGAGGCTGTGATTGGCAGAATGGGCTATTTATGAAGCTCAGCCACCAGTTAAGTGTCAAAGTAACTTCATGCACCAGTTGGGTAATGAAAAAGCTTCGCAAGAAAAATATAGCATAAAAGAAAACATTTCTCTCCTTGATGTATTTTCCTGAGATGTGAAGCCAAAGTCGACAAACTGGCACTCTCTCATCTCACCTTTTTGGCGTTTATAAACAATAAAAATGCAAGATCAGCACTTCCAGGCCCCTCTAGATATTTGATTCACATTAGAGTATGGAAAATAAATATAGGTTTTAAGTGTCAACTTCTCTTTTGGCAGATATTTAATGTTAATAATATTGAATAGTTCAACAGCGGATATCCAAGCTCAGAGACCGTCAGTCATCTGAGATCAGTTATGACTCATATTTGTCTTGATTTCATCCGAGGAGGACCTCATCACGGCGCTGTCTGCTGTCATTCCCATCGATCATGATTCAGTATCTCCACTTCCACACAGTCCTCCGTGGTGGTGGTCCTGCGTTCCCAGAGCCCTCCTTCCCGCCCTCCAGCCTGAAACACGTCAACTTGCACCACACACCTTGCTGCTGCTGCTGCTCTTGGATTAGGGACAGTCTCCTGAATCTTAAGTGGCAAGATTTGCCTCACTTTGATATTCATCAAAATAGAGACTGATACACTCTAAACAAGTACTTTTCTAGCTGAAGAGTGCACACTGATTATGCTAAATGGGTGAACAACACAATATTAGTTTAATCTTATTCATAATTGTAAGAACAATGTGAAATGGAATTGCCAGATGTTAAACATTCTGGCCATGGTTTCTCAAGATACATCATTATATTATTTCACTAGTACATAATGATACGATGCCACACAACTGCTTGGTTAAGTACAGAAAAATCATGATAGTTAATATCTTGCTTGGCTCAGCTATCTCTTACCGGCCAGTGACATCTGCTGGTGGCTGCCGATTTTCATAAATAGCCCATTAATTATATATTTTCTATTGACCCCTGGACAAACCAAAGAACTAATCACCGTGACTAACTTTGGCGCCTGCACAGAATATTGACCCACACATGCATGAATAAATTCACACAGACCAACAGTCTGTTACCCTTGAAGACAGCAGATGCACGGGTGTGGCTGGGTGGCCAGTCTTGTCCCGCAAATTTGGTCAATCTTCAAAAATCACTAGCAGCATTATAAATGATTTGCAGGGATATGCATGGGGTTAAAATTACTCAGTATGGAAACCTCTAACAGATGGGAAGGGTATGAAAAGCCAACTGGAGACTGGTGTAATAGTAAAAAATACACAGATACACCCCAGAAGATGAATCAATTTCATTACGAAGCCAACCACCCCTTCCCCTACACAGACAACGCAGACTCATCATAATGTGTGTGTGTGTGTGTGTATTCAGGGTCGCGGTCGCCTGCTGGTCACCCAGACAGCCTTTTCCCTTCAGAGCTCATCATACTGACAAATCTTGGGGGGCTACGGCTGAAACGTGTGTGTGTGTGTGTGGGTGTGTGTGTGTTATTCACCTCGGTCGCCTGCTGGTGTGTGAGTGTGTGTGTGTGTGTGTATTGATGTTCCTTTGTCCTCTCGTCAAAATATAATCTAACCAGAATTAAAATCTCCAGTAACTCGGAAAAAATACACACGAGAAAATGATCCCCCTCCTCCTCTTTGGCCTACAGAACTCACAGAGACCGGGTAGCTCTTCCAGGGAGGTTATCTGCTTATCTTGAAGGTCCAGCTCAGGATTTCCACTCTCCCGAGACTCTTCCAGCACTTTTCTCACCGCCTTGGACATGTTGAAGCACAGATGGCTGTTCTATTTACTTCCCCTCCCAGGCGTGACGCGTCTCCCTCTCCCTCTACACCGGACACGCCAAGGCTGCCAACATTCCTCACAATAACAAACTTTATTTTTCTATATTAACACAAGAATCTAGTCAATAAAGACCGATATAAGAAACAATGAATCCGATATAAGACATGATACATAACTTTTTATTGATCTTTATTTACTTATTGGATGTCTTTATCTTGTATGTCATTTATTTCTATAATGTTGGTATTATATAATTAACACATTCTGATAATGCCATAGGAATTATATAGTTTTAGTTTTTTTTATGAATTATGGGTGTTTTTTCGGTTACATGGGTGTTTTTTTTTTTTTTTTTTTTTTAGCTTGTATGAGTGTATATGGGTGTGAGTTTGTCTATAATAGTGCCAGTGCCAAATTTAACTCATATTCTGTTAGTGCCATGGTTTTTTTTTTAATTTTCAATAATTATGGGTGTTTTTTGGCTTATATGGGTGTTTTTTTTATTTGTATGGGTGTATATGGGTATGAGTTTGTCTTTTATAGTGCCAGTGCCAAATTTAACTCATATTCTGATAGTGCCAAAGGTATTAAATAGTGTTTGTGTTTTTTTTAAGAATTATGGGTGTTTTTGGCTTAAATGGGTGTTTTTTATTTTTATTTTTTTTTTAGCTTGTATGGGTGTATATGGGTGTTAATTTGTCTGATATAGTGCCAGTGCCAGATTTAATATATATTCTAATAGTGCCATGAGTTTTTTTAATGTTTTCTTAATAGTTATGGGTGTTTTTGGTTTATATTGGTGTTTTTTTTTAGCTTGTATGGGTGTATATGGGTGTCAATTTGTCTGTTGTAGTGTCAATTTAATATATATTCTGATAGTGCCAATGGTGAAATGTAGTTTTTAATGTTTAAAAAAATGATGGGTATTTTTTTTAGGTTATAAGGGTGTTTTTTTTTTTTTTTTTTTTTTTTTATTTAGCTTGTATGGGTGTATATGAGTGTGTGTTTGTCTGTCATGGTGCCAGTGCCAATTTTAACTCATATTCTGATAGTGCCTGCTGAGATCCTCGGTTCAGGCCACCAACAAACAAGAAGTGGAGGAAATTCAGGTTGTGGAAACGCTACAGTCTGATGCTTTCCAGATTGCTAAGGTAAATGGCCACACCTGTCCCCCTTGCATGCGGTAGTCACAGTCCAAGCCGGGGAAAGGGTTGTAACGTTACAATAGTCTAGAAAAGTTCGGATGTCCACCCCTTAATCCTCCCCGTCCGTCTGCCAACGCCCCCCCACACTCGTCCCTCTCAATGTTATCCTTTTTGCCGTTTTCTCGTTTCCCTGACATTTTTATTGACTCATGTTAGGTGTGGGGATAGTTCATACGCCTATACACCCTCCATGTACGGGATAGTCCGATAATTCCAGGGGTTAGTGAGAAATGGTACCAAATAGTCAATCTGTCATGTGTTCTATCCCCCACCTCGCCTGGCTGCCTCAGGTCTTGTCATATTTATCATCCTTGCTGTTTTCTCGTTTCTCAGTCGTTCTTGTTTATTCATATTAGGTGTGTGGATAGTTTATACGGCCATACACCTCACATGTACGTGGTAGTTCGATTGTTCAAGGGGTTAGTTAGAAATAGTACAAAATAGTGTATGTCATGTGTCGTCTCTGCTCCACCGCCCCTTCCCTGGCTCAGATCGTGTTATTTTTATCTTTTTTTTCAATTTTCTTCTCTCATAATAGTTCTTTCATCCATATTAGGCGTGTGGATAGTTTGTATGGCTCTATACCTTCCATGCTTATAATAGTCTGATAGTCAAAGGGGTTAGTGAGAAATTGTACAAAATATTTTAGTCTATATGTCATGTATCACCTTGCCTCTATATAATTCCCATTAAGAAACACATTTACCATACCATTATTCCTCCTCACTAGAAAATGCTGCATTGTGATTGGCTGAATCCTTGTGTAATGTCAGGTGTTAGTACTTAACGTCACAGTAGCAGCCACCTGACCACCCCAAGAGAACCAATCAGAGTCCAGCTTTCTGCTTCCTTCCACGCCAGGAGCCAATCAGAGTCCAGCTTTCTGCCAGCCGTTACCCAGATGGCTGGCTAAACTTGAACTCTGTGAAGTGAACACACGTTGCCCAGCCCGCCTCCATATTTCTTCAGTTTTCACAGCATTTTAGGAGTGCCATCAACATTTTGACTTGCGAGGTGAGTGTTCACGTGTCTGCAATGGTGTTGTGTCAGGTGTTACCCACCAAATCACTCTGCAATCACCACAAATAACCAAAAGAAAAATAAGTGGGGAATTATTGGTGGACATGCACATGGCTGCCGCTGGCTGGTCGGGTTCCCCGACAGCCAATATACATTTTCCTTCTCAGATCAGTAAATATCGCTTCAAATTCGCCTGCAGTGAATAGATTAGAAGGACAATGATGGAGTACTTTAGATTTTGTGGATTTAGTCCGTTTGTATCTTATATTAGCATTTTTATAAGGAAATCGCGGTGACGACGCCACTTATAGCCTACGCTCTAAAACTTGCTCGCTGTGGATACATATTAAATGTAGAACAATATATTACGTTAGATTTAGTGGATTTAGTGGATGTGTATCTTATTATAGTGTTTTTATAAGAATTTAGCGGTGATGATCCGATTATCGTACGCAACGCCAGCCAACTTTACGTAACCTGCTAGACGTAATACCTCATTTTGCCATGCACGCTTTAAAATTCGGTCCCAGTGATGAATATATTGAAAGTACAACGATGGAGTACATTAAATTTTGTAGGTTTGATTTGCGTGTGTCTTATAATAGGTGTGTAATTCATTAATAGCGGTGGTGGAGGTCATGGCTGGCCGACATGGTGACTAGCCAGGGAAGTAGTGAACTGATATTACGCCATAACGATAGTCAACTTTTAAAATTCGCGTGCAGTGAATGGAATAACGAGAGAATGACGATGAATTACGTTATACTTTATGGATTTAGTGCTATGTGTCTCATTATAGCCTTTTATTATAGATTTAGCGGTGGAAGGAACCGTTGTTCTTACCACTCAGGGAAGGGAAACAGATTTTTCCTCTCAGATCAGTAAATATCGCTTCAAATTCGCCTACAGTGAATAGATTAGAAGAACAATGATGGAGTACCTTAGATTTTGTGGATATAGTGTGTGTGTGTCGTATAATAATTATTTTATAAGGAAACCGCGGTGACTTGAGCCACTAATAGCCTACGCAAGCCCAAGTGGAGTGGCCTTCTAATACCCCATTTTAACATGTACGCTCTTAAACTTGCTCGCTGTGGATATATATTAAATGTAGAACAATATATTACGTTAGATTTGGTGGATTTAGTGGATGTGTATCTTATTATAGTGTTTTTATAAGAATTTAGCGGTGATGATCCGATTATCGTACGCAAAGCCAGCCAACTTTACGTAACCTGCTAGACGTAATACCTCATTTTGCCATGCACGCTTTAAAATTCGGTCCAAGTGATGAATATATTAAAAGTACAACGATGGAGTACATTAAATTTTGTAGGTTTGATTTGCGTGTGTCTTATAATAGGTGTGTAATTCATTAATAGCGGTGGTGGAGGTCATGGCTGGACGACATGGTGACTAGCCAAGGAAGTAGTGAACTGATATTACGCCATAACGATAGTCAACTTTTGAAATTCGCGTGCAGTGAATGGAATAACGAGAGAATGACGATGAATTACGTTATACTTTATGGATTTAGTGCTGTGTGTCTCATTATAGCCTTTTATTATAGATTTAGCGGTGGAACGAACCGTTCTTACCTTACCACTCAGGGAAGGGAAACAGATTTTTCCTCTCAGATCAGTAAATATCGCTTCAAATTCGCCTACAGTGAATAGATTAGAAGGACAATGATGGAGTACCTTAGATTTTGTGGATTTAGTGTGTGTGTGTCGTATAATAATTATTTTATAAGGAAATCGCGGTGACTTGAGCCACTAATAGCCTACGCAAGCCCAAGACATCACAGTCCTTGTCTGCCAGACTTGTCCAGCTGGAAACAAGGCACCACGCGCCGCCTAACATTATGAGGAGTGACCGTCTTAATATCCCATTTTAACATTACGCTGTAAAATTTGCTTGCTGTGGATATATATTAAATGTAGAACAATATATTACGTTAGATTTAGTGGATTTAGTGGATGTGTATCTTATTATAGTGTTTTTATAAGAATTTAGCGGTGATGATCCGATTATCGTACGCAACGCCAGCCAACTTTACGTAACCTGCTAGACTTAATACCTCATTTTGCCATGCACGCTTTAAAATTCGGTCCCAGTTATGAATATATGACCAGTACAACGATGGAGTACATTAGATTTTGTAGGTTTGATTTGCGTGTGTCTTATAATAGGTGTGTAATTCATTAATAGCGGTGGTGGAGGTAGTCTTTACCAGAGGACAGCTTTATGTAACCTACTAGACAGTCATAATACCTCATTTTGCCATCCACGCTTTAAAATTCGGTCCCAGTGATGAATATATTAAAAGTATAACGGAGTACATTAAATTTTGTAGATTTGATTTGCGTGTGTCTTATAATAGGTGTGCAATTCATTAATAGCGGTGGTGTAGGTAATGGCCGGCCGACATGGTGATCAGCCAGGGAAGTAGTGAATTGATATTACGCCATAACGATAGTCAACTTTTGAAATTCCCGTGCAGTGAATGGAATAACGAGAGAATGACGATGAATTACGTTATATTTTATGGATTTAGTGCGTTGTCGTATTAGAGCATTTTATTATAGATTTAGTGATGGTAGAAACGGTGTTTGTTACCAGTCAGGGAAGGGAAACCGATTTTTCCTCTCAGATCAGTAAATATGGCTTCAAATTCGCCTGCAGTGAATAGATTAGAAGGACAATGATGGAGTACCCTAGATTTTGTGGATTTAGTTCGTGTGTGTCGTATAATAATTATTTTATAAGGAAATCGCGGTGATTTAACGCTACTGATAGCCTATGCAAGCCCAGGTGAGGTGGGCTCATTTTAACATCTACGCTCTGAAATTTGCTCGCTGTGGATATATATTAAATGTAGAACAATATATTACGTTAGATTTTGTGGATTTAGTGCGTAGGTGTCTTATATTAGCATTTTATTAAAGAAATAGCGGTGACGACGCTAATGATAGCCTACGCAAACCCAAGTGATGAGTGATCGTCTTAATACCCCATTTTAACATTACGCTGTAAAATTTGCTTGCTGTGGATATATATATTAAATGTAGAACAATATATTATGTTAGATTTAGTGGGTTTAGTGCGTAGGTGTATTATATTAGCATTTTATTAAAGAAATCGCGGTGATTGATGGCAATGTTAGGCTACGCAAGCAAGCCGTGGTGACTTGACAAAATACCTCATTTTGACATCTACACTTTTAAATTCGCCCCTTCGTGAATATAATACTTTTAAAGTGATGTATTACATTGAATTTATAGTGGATAGCTCGTGTGTCTTATATTTTCTTTGTAATGAATGGATAGCAGTGATAGATATACCCGTGTGGTAAGCGTGATGTGGAGTAGTGATGTTGAGAGAGCAGTGTTTAACAATACGGCCAATAAATCTGTTTTTATACCTTACCTAATCTTTCTTTGAATTTGTGCACAATTTTATGGGTTATTTCTTTGGTAAATTATTCTACGTGTTTGTGTGTGTGTGTGTCATTGGTTGTCTCTAAACACCTTTGCAGGTTTGCCGGGTGGATTGCCGCAGGTGTGACTCTCCCCAGACTTTCCACACTGAGTGCTTCCAAACATAATGGCATCCTCCACAATGACTCTGTCTTCCTGCCAGTCAATACTTCCTGTGGCCAGCCATTCTGCATCCCTCTATCACTCTAGGTGGGTCAGTGTGTGTGTGTGTGTGTGTGTGGTAATTGTATGAATCTAATGGTATAATCTGAGTGTGTTACAGACTGGGTATATAATTATATACCCAGTCTGTAACACACTCAGATTATACCATTAGATTAGATTATACCACAATATTTTTTCATGTTTTTTTTTTTATTTTGTTAGGTAAAACTTCACAACCGTGCTAAAAAGTATGAACTAGTGCAAGCTTGCATTACAGTTAAGCCACAACTCTACATAAATGAATCATTAACACCCAAAAGACGATCCTTATACACAATAATACGTAAAATCAAAGCACAACACAAACACATTCTCCAGCAGTGCTACACTTCTGATGGGAAAATTATTGTCAAATTGAGGAACTCCCCAACAAAATACATAATTACATCAGAACAAAACTTGGCAGCCTTTTTAGATAAGCACCCAATTTTCAAGGCGGCAGCCAGCACAGAATGATTTTTCTGCTATAAGATATGATATGTAATTTCACAAATAACTTTCTTTACATTTTAATAAAATAGTAGAATATTTCACCCATTGTCCTGGCTAACAGGTTTTGACTTGATCTCAATTTCTTATTAAGTACTAAAAATGGCATTACCTATTGCAGACACATATTCCTGTATTTATTGTTTTACCCTCTAAACTCCTTGCTTACCTTTCAACTATTCTACTGTTGAAAGTTAGTCTCCATATCACTCTACCTTTCCTCCTACCTTCTATCTCTTCATCATATATTACCTTTTTCCTACACTTTCTCCTCTGTACTCTTTTGAGCTTCTTGTATTTGTGAATCTCTTGTATACTTCTTATTCTGGCTATGGCTCTCCCTGACACAAATCTATATAATTCTCTCTTTGACAATGATGTACTGAACAATAATGACAGTATGGATCTGGAACTTGTCAATTCCATGTTTGACTCCATAGATATAGATAACATTTGTAAATACCATGACATTAACTCTTACAAATTATCACTCCCTAAAAACTGTCCTGATTTTCTAAGTATATTCCATGTGAACACCCGATCCCTGAGCAAAAGTTATGATAATCTAATTTCTCTTCTTACATCACTTCCTAAGCTTCCTGACATTCTGTGCATTAGTGAAACATGGCTTAAACCATGTACAGCACACCTAACTGAAATTGACGGCTACAAATCTTACCACACACACAGACCTGACGGCTATGGTGGTGTTGCTATTTATGTCAAGGACTTTCTACCCACCATCTTATTGAATGAATATTGTATGTGTACAGAAAATGTGGAACTTTGTACTGTTAAAGTCACAATAGGCAACACTAACTATATCATTTCCTCCCTATACCGCCCCCACAGTAAGCACCACCAAATAAATGAATTCACTGCCTTTATGGATAATCTTCTCTCACAGACCATGTTTTCTAATAATAAATCCATTTTTGCAGGAGATTTTAACATCAACTTGCTTGAACACAATCACCATGTACCAACAAATAATTTCCTGAGCATGATGCAATCATGCAACTATTTTCCTCTCATATCTCGACCAACACGATTTCCTGACAACAACTCCACAGCATCTCCTTCCCTCTTAGATCACATATGGACAAACTTCACTGTTCCTTCCTCTCCAGGAATTCTTCTCTTTCCCCTGAGTGATCATCTTCCAGTGTATCTAAACCTCCCAACCCTAGACAAGCCTTCGGAGAACCACAAAATATCATTCAGACTAAAGAACCAAGAAAACTGTACAAAATTTACAACTAAGCTGTCAGCAGTACACTGGAATTCATTGCTTTCTCACCAAGATCTCAACATTAATTGCAATTTATTTTTGGACACAATACATAGTATTTATTTCACTTCTTTCCCTAAAGTAACAAAATTGATCTCAACTAAAAGACTTAAAAAACCATGGATCACTCAAGGCATTATAAAGGCAATTCATCAGAAGTTCCAATTGTATAAATCTTACAAGTTAGGAATAATTGATTTTGATATCTATAAGCAGTACAGGAACTACCTATCCAATTTGATCAAACAATCAAAGAAAAATTACTATCATAAAAAATTTTCCGACTTTCGTCTTACCACCAGAAAAATTTGGGACACAATAAATGAACTTAGTAACTCAAATAAAGCAAAAACCTCACCAACAAACTCAGTTATTTTTAACAATAATACCTTGAACTCCCCATATGACATATCCGAGGCTTTTAATACTTACTTTACAAATATTGCTCCTAAACTTGCTGATGAATTACCTCAATCAGAAGGTTCCCCCCTTTCATTCCTCAGTGGAAACTATCCTCACTCTATGGCTGTGCCGCCAGTGACCACCCATGAGACAATTCAAGCAATAAACGCCCTCAAAAACAAGAAAGGACACATAGATGAGATACCTGTCCACATTATTAAACAAAACATAGACCTATTTACCATACCCCTCACTATTCTTTTTAACCAATCAGTTGCATCAGGAACTTTCCCAGAAAGATTCAAACTTGCTAAGATAATCCCAATACACAAAACTGGTTGTAAATCTGATATATCTAACTACAGACCCATCTCTATACTATCAACTTTTTCTAAGATATTTGAAACACTAATGAAGAAGCAACTCATATTATTCCTAAAGCAGAGAAACATTTTAAATAACAGGCAATTTGGATTCAGACCTGGATTAAACACTTTTGATGCAATTAACACTTTTATGACTGACCTTTATACTTCTCTAAATGACCACAAGTCCATTATTTCAATTTTCATAGATTTCAGTAAAGCTTTTAACACTGTTCAACCTAGTATTCTACTTGATAAAATGTTTCACTATGGGGTCCGAGGATGTGTTCATGAATGGTTCAAATCTTATTTACATAACAGACAGCAGTACACAGTCTTCAGCAATACACTATCTACAACTAAACCAGTACAACTGGGTGTCCCACAGGGAAGTATACTGGGTCCTATACTCTTCCTTCTATACATTAATGATATCACCAATATTTCCGACACACTCCACACCATACTATTTGCTGATGACTCAACTTTCTATATGATTGGAGAAAACCCAACAGAACTCATTAATAAAACCAATACTGAACTATTAAAATTCTCAAACTGGTGCTTAGCCAACAAACTTACAGTCAATACTTCTAAAACTCATTATATGTTATTCTCCAAGACTATTACTTATTTCCAACCACTGCCCAATTTGTCCATACTAAATGATAATATACTGCAAGTAGATAAAACAAAGTTTCTCGGTGTAATCCTTGACAAAAATCTAACATTCAAACATCATCTATCTAATTTATGTTTAAAACTGTCAAGAACCATTCCACTCCTCCTTAAATTGAAACATTTTGCCCCAAATAATATTCTTAAATGTTTATACTATGCCCACATATACCCTCTTCTTACTTACTGCAATCCTGTCTGGTCTCAAACCTACCCTTGTCACATGTCACAAATTAATGTTCTCCACAAAAAAATTATCAGAATTATAACCAACAGTGACTTCAATGCTCACACACAACCTTTATTTAAACAACAGAATATACTGAATCTTTCTGACTTATCTAAACTTATTCTTACATCCCTTATCTACAAAAGAGTGCACACCGATAACCCCAACACACAACCATCACATAACTATCTGACACGAAATCAGAAAGCACTGTGCATACCCAGACCCAACCTAACACTATTCAAACACTCACTCATGTACGCTGGACCAAAGATATGGAATGGTCTTCCAGAACAAGTTAAACAATCAAACAGTTTTTCACACTTCAAGAAACTACTTAAGAGCCATTATTTGAATTCTTATTAACTGTGCAATGGTACAAAGTAATATTATTGTATAGATATAAACAAATCAGTATTAAAATAGTTATTCAAATTATTTGATATTATTAATGACAGTAGTATGATCTTCATTATTGTTGTTGTAGTTACTTCTTCTTCTTCCTCCTCTTCTTCTTTTTCTTATTATTATTATTAATAATATTATTGTAATTGTCATAAATTATTATCATAATTATTATTGTCATTATTTTCATTAATATTCTTATTCTTATTATTAATAATAATATTATTATTATTATTATTATTATTATTATTATTATTATTATTATTATTATTTTATTTTTATTATTATTGTTACTATTGCTAATATTATTATTTTTTTCTTGAAATATTATTATTATTATTATTTTCATTCTTCTTATTCTTCGTCTGATTATTATTATTATTATTATTATTATTATTATTATTATTATTATTATTATTATTATTATTATACAATTAATAATATCTTTTTTGTAATTCTCTTATTATTGCTGTTAACATTTAACTACAATAAAAATAATAATTGTTCTTATTACTATATTCTAATGTTAGTATTATTGTATTATATTCTAATATTAATACTATTCTTTAAATATTATCACAAATAATTATGTTTCTTAAATTTCTAAATATCCAATTAAGCCCATAAAGCTTTGCTTGCGAAGGGCTGTTTGTCACACCTTAAAATTCCCTATGTAATCTTAGTTTATAAGGCAAACATAATAAAGTGTTTAAAGTGTTTAAAGTGTTTAGTATTGGGGTGTGAATTTAATTTAATGTATTAATTTTGAACTGTTTTTTTTCAGGGTGAGGGTAGACAGCCGGCCACTCCAGTGATGTCTTTGTGGCAGGCAAGACAGAAAATTGAGGTAATTATGACAATTCACTTTTACTACTACTACTACTACTACTACTATTACTACTACTACTGTCAATAATAATAATATCAGTAATACAATAATTCCTCTTTCTATGGTACATGTGCATTCCTGCAAACCTTACCTTGCCACAGATCTAAATTATTACTGTACACCGAACCCATTATAACAAGTGTTCCAACACGTTGAAAGGACTCACTGTATTGTATAAGGAGGAATTGAATTGAAGCTGTTGAAAATAATAGCTAAAGTACAACAATATTGGGAGGTTAATGTTGATTTTAGGAAGAGAAATTTGTCGGTGGAGAAATTACGTATATAAGAAAGTTTCTTGATGTATGTACATTTCTTCCGAGATGAATTTTTGTTCTTAGAATCTATGTTAACTCTCCAGAAATTTGTTATATTTAGGCCATTGTTATCATCAACAGTAAATTTGTAGCTGTTGATATGATCATGGTTTAAAGAAAACATTAAATTTTGGTTTGTTAACATTTTTAAGAGGAAAAATTTGTCTGGGGAAAAATATGTATTTAAGAGACGTTCTTCAGTATGTAGGATATTTTCTCAATGAATTTCTGTTGTTAGGATCAATGTTGACTCTCAAGAAATTGGTGTAATACTTGAATCATTATTTTCCTTGCGTATAGGAACTGCTGGTCACCGAGTCAACCCAATGGCACACTGCTGGTCATCCATCACCCCTCAGGAACGGAACAATTCGAGCCCTAGATATGCCCGGCAGGACAACACCAATCCAGGGACGACTCGACACCGCCACCACCACCACTGCCACACGCCAAGATGGAGCTGTCCTGCCGTGCCAGCAATGCATTGCCGAGGAAGTGTGTCTGGATGGAGTCGTCTCCAGAAGAGGAACCGCAGATTTACAATGTCCGGCCCACCAATAAAAGTCGACAATTGGATGCAAAAGATGTTGGAACTTTTAATAAATGTTTAGTTTCTAATTTTGACTTTTATTTGTCAAAAAATATCAGAAAAAAAAAAATCTTTGGAACAAGAAAAATCAACTATTCATATAAATATATATTTATTTAGAAAATAAGCAATTCTACTTACAAATACAAAAAAATACAATGGAGGAACCACAAAAATCCCCAAAATTAGACTATCTTTAAGCTGCGATTTGCACATAGAAACACCCTCGCTCCCCCTAGCGGACGGAGGAGCGAATTTTTTAACATGATAGACAAGACCCTCCCACAACCCAGAATCCATGTGCAAATCTCACCTTAAACTTACTATATTTTGGGCCTAAACAGGACTTACTAGACTGGACTTAGTATAATTTTTGGCCTAAACTGATCCCAAAGCACAACCCAGAACCTATGTGCAAATCTCACCTTAAACTTTCTTTTTGGGCCTAAACAGGACTTACTATTATTATTTTAAGCCTAAACTGAACTTAGTATAATTTTAGGCCTAAACTGATCCCAAAGAAGAAGAAAAATTCCAAACCTATAAATATATATATATATATATATATATATATATATATATATATATGCAGACAGCAAATAAATATACTATTATAATATCACAGAGAGAAATGAATAATATAAGAATATATATATATACACGCACACAAATAAATATACTATTATAATATCAAAAAAGAAATGAATAATAAAAGGAGGAGGAAGAGGAGGAGGAGGAGGAGGAGGAGGAGGAGGAGGAGGAGGAGGAGGAGGAGGAGGAGGAGGAGGAGGAGGAGGAGGAGGAGG
>CM035197.1:638612-646112 GCA_020233015.1 Callinectes sapidus
TATTATTTTTATTACACACACACACACCACCCACACCCACACACACACACACACACACACACACACACACACACACACACAGTTTTTTGTAACTTTTTAAAATTTTATTATTATTTTTTTCCACTGTTTTTCTTTTGGTGGTGGTGTGTGTGTATGTCACGGGGGCAACTAAAAACACACACACAGATCAGATTAGATCTTTATTGACCACAAAAATACAATTTTAAAGCATAATAAGAACAAAACGTTATAGTCCATAATAAACCAAAGAAAAATAACAAAACTGATAATAGAAACGAGACATAGAAGAGCATTATCAAATTGTTGTGCCCTGCAATTTCTTGCATGCACGTTACAATTGCATAGTTGCATAAGACTATCACTCAATATCAATAACTACGAGGTATGATAATATACACTGCTAACATTTTCTCATTTAATTGACTTAATAGCTAAGTACACAAGATATTAACCTAAGCCTTACTCCAGCAACCAGCTGATGACTTCCAATACACATAACACAATATCCCCACGGTTCTCTTCAAGTCTTTCCTAACAATTCAACTCAATATACTTCACACACAATATTATCAAAGTTTCTCACCAAATCTCTCATCAAAATTCAACTCCATATAATTCAATAACAATGTCAAATATATCCCACATCAATGTATGTAACACCCAATGTTATCAACGCTTCACATCAATCTCACATCAACATTTAACTCCAGATAATTCACAATCAATGTCGAAATACATCTCACGCCAATATACCTAACACACGATATTATCAATGTTTCTCATCAATCTCTCTTCAATATTCAACTCAAAATAATTCAATGTTAATGTCACAGCAAACTCATACACACATATATAAAATCAAACACAACACATTAACTCTGAACATCCTAACCACTATTTTCCTCCTTACATTTCATAAACACAACAAATGAATTAGACTGAATTATCAACATTCAAAACTCCACTTACTGATACAAGTTTATATGTCTCCATATCGCCCCTGACCCTCCTCTGGTCAGGGAAGCTGCGACTTCCTCAGCTTTTCTCTCTCTCTCTCTCTCTCTCTCTCTCTCTCTCTCTCTCTCTCTCTGCCTTTCTTTCATAGATGAATAATTTAAAGGAGATTTGCAGATTAATGTCGGTAAACCGAGGATCTTGAAACCCAGATGGTCGTGTTTTTACATTTCCTTAAAAGATTATTATTGAGAGTCATTTAATATTCAACATTTGTACAGTTGGTTTACTCTGGGGACTTGTTTACTTGTTCTGGTTTTGAAGAAGATGGTAGGGAAATGTGTGTGTGTGTGTTTGTTTGTGTGTGTGTGTGTGTGTGTGTGTGTGTGTGTGTGTGTGTGTGTGTGTGTGTGTGTGTGTGTGTGTGTGTGTGTGTGTGTGTGTGTGTGTGTGTGTGTGTGTGTGTGTGTGTGTGTGTGTGTGTGTGTGTCTGTGTGTGTGTGTGTGTGGTGAGATAAAACTAAGTAAAGACACCTTAAAACCCGCTTAGCTCTGTATTGATAAGTTTACCTTTAAAACACACACACACAAACACAATACCTCCTTTCCTTTCCAATATCTTTTCTTCTTCCTTTCCTTTCCCTCCTTTCCTCCTCCCGGGTGGATGAACAACAGCCTCCTCCCTTGACACTCTCAGCCCCTCCTCTCCCTCCTTCAGGTCCCGCGTCGCCGTCAGGAGAGTGAAAGAGTACCGAGAGAGGCAGCGGTCTAGTGCATCCAGACCTTGACTACCTCTGCGCCGCCGCCCCGTACCGCTCACTCAAGCCTCTGACTCTACCTCCTCATCTCCACGCCCTCGCCACCCACGCCCACGCCACCCTTGTGCCCCTCCTTGGCCGCAAATCCCCGTGGTTACAGCGATAATAAAGATAATGTGTAGATTGGTGTGTTGGTTTAGTCACCCAGTAAATTTGAATCATAGAAAACTGTACGGTGTAGAAAATGTTGGTTTGTTCATAATTATTCTTCGTTTTATTAATGAGAAATAGAGATGTATTTTGATATGTTAGGTTAGTGAGAGAAAAATAAGTAACAGTTCGTAATATATAAGTACATTTAGGTAGTAAAGAGGGAAATTAAGACAAGTAATAAATTTTTGGGTTACTGCAAGAGAGAGAGATAGGAAAGTTAAAGTACCTCATATCTTTCGTGGTATATTTGCAATCATCATTCATACATAATAATTCTCTTTTTAGTTGTACTCGGTCTGTACATTAATTCACACACAATGAAGGAAGTTAATTAATATTAGTCAATAAGTTATGTATCTTTAGACATCTCGACTACTTATAAACAGACCTTCTTCTTGCGTACGTATTGAATCATTCATATATCTTCAAACATCTTGCCCATTCACAAACAGACAGTCATTTTGTGTAGGCATTTACCAGTTGCGAAGCTTTAAACATCTCAACTATTTACCGTTCCATTAGTTACTTTTCTTCTATAAAAGTTATAGGTTAATTAAGTGTTAATTAATAATAGTGAAGGATGTTACTGGAATGTTGCTGTTATGGATTAGCAGAAGATGGTAATTCATAGAAAACGATATTTACAATAGGAAAACCTAACTAAAAACTGTACGAAAAATAGGGACACTAAACTATAAACTATGCCATCAGAGAAAACCATACTAATTGTAGGGAAACCGGGAACCAATTTTAGATAGTTATATGTTAGTTCTCAAAATATACATACTAAATATGATTATTGAATCTTTTTTTTCCCTTATCTATATCAATGATATTGTTAAGGGTTCAAGTGTACTGAAACTCACATTATTTGCAGATGACACTAATATCACCCTTTCAGGAACAGATACAGGTTCATTGATTCAAATTGTGAATTTAGGATTTAAATTTGTAACAAAATGGTTATATGTTAGCAAACTTTCTTTAAATGTAATTTAAAACACAGTATATGGTTTTTCAGGTAATACAAAATTGTTGACAATTTAGATATTATAATGTGCAATAAAGTACTCAATAGTTCATCTTCAGTTAGGTATTTGGGCATAGTCATAGTAGAGAAGCTGACATGGAGAGAACACATTAACAAAGATATCTCGGTCCTCTGGTATAATGCATAAAGTAAAGCACCTGATACCTTCTGACACTCTTAACACTTTATACTACACATTTATATATCCGTACTTATAAAATTGCAATGTTGTATGGGGATGGCCATTAAGACTATAGTTAATCCTTTGTTTCTGATACAGAAGAGAATAATACACTTAATTGTTAATGTTAATAATGATGCCAACACTTCACCATTTTTTAAAGATCTTGGAATCTTCAAAGTTCATGATATATACATTACTTATTGGAGTGTCTTAAATTTATATACGACCAGGTTCACAGTAATTAACTATTTGCAATACAAAGGGCATTTTATGTCCACCATACATACACACGTAGCAGATGGAATCTCAGACCCATGTTCCCCTAATTAGAAATTCAGAAGCGATTTGTTACATACTTTGATTGTATAAAATGGAATGATACCCTGACAATTTAATGAAGAAAATGTGAAAATAAGGCTACTTTCAAAATAAATTAAAAAGGAAAAAGGCAATGTGAAAAAAGGTTACTTTCAAACTGAATTAAAAGACAAATATTGTTAGATTATTAATTGAATCTCAATAAGTATCATGTTTCAAGGTTGCCTTCAGAGTGCAGCCATAGTTACTTAAGGGGGGAATTCAAGCTCATAAAATGGTACAGGATATTTATGTTTTAGGTGTTATCTTTATAGTGATAAATATATGTTTATTTGCCATTGTCAATTATAAATATCATTATTCATATCACTATTATTACTATTGCACCAATAAATATTAGAGTTATTATCAGCATCTTGTTTTTTTCTATTTCACAATTATTATTATTATCATTATTATTATTTTTATTATCATTAGTATTATTTTTCTCATTATTATTATTATTAATATTGTTATTATTATTATTATTATTATTATTATTATTATTATTATTATTATTATCATTATTATTAATATTATTATTATTATTATTATTATTATTATTATTATTATTATTATTATTATTATTATTATTATTATTATCATCATCATCATTATTAGTAGTATCATTATTATTATTATTATTATTATTATTATTATTATTATTATTATTATTATTATTATTATTATCATTGTTATTATATTATTATTATTATTATTATTATTATTTTTATTATTATTATCATTATTATTATTATTATTATTATTATTATTATTATTATTATTATTATTATTATTATTAGCTGTGGTAAAATGTCTTAAATTCGCTTAGTACTAATGAAAGGTATCTTATAGGGGCCTACAAAAATGTATTCTTTTAACGGGCCCAGATGTATCACATGATATGTACAGGATTACTTAAAAAGTCTGTCTGTAAAAGCTAATTAAATATTTTGAATTTGAATTTGAAGAGAGTGAATGTAGGAGTTAGTTGCTATTTAGTCAGTGTGCGTGAGTGAGTGAGTGAATGCAGAAATGAGTTGCTTATTCATGTATTTAGTGAGTGCCTGAGAAGGTGTTTGAAGAAAATAGGTAAGTGAGTGAGCAAGTGAATGTAGAAATAAGTTGCTTATTCATGTATATAGTGAGTGCATGAGGAAGTGTGTGAGGAGGATAGGTAAGCAAGTGAGTGTGTGAATGTAGAAATGAGTTGCTTATTCATGTATTTAGTGAATGAGTAAGTGAGTGAATGGGTGTGTGGGGTGGATAGGTGAGTCATTGAGTGAGTGAAATGAGTTCGTTGCTGATCCGTCTATTTAGTGAGTGAGTGAGTGTGTGGGTTGGATAGGTGAAGGTATGTTGGAATTAGTTGCTTATTTGTCCTGTGAGTAAGTGAATGAGTGAGTGAGTGAGTGTATGCATTGATGAAATAATTACTCAGTAAACAAGTGAGTCCATGAGTTAATAAACAAGAAAAGAAAACAAAACAAAACAAAAACCAATGAGCGATGAGTACATGAGTAAATACACAAAAAGAAAACCAAAAAATAAACCACAACTTGACCTAAGATGACCCGGAATGATCTAGCACATGACCTTGCCCTTAGATCAAGTACGGGGACATGCTGCCGGCTGACGGGCTTCTCATCCAGGGGTCTGACCTCAAGGTAGACGAGTCCTCGCTCACAGGGGAAAGTGACCACGTGACAAAGACCCCTGAGCTTGACCCCTTCCTCTTCTCAGGTCAGTAAACACCCTCAATGTGACCCCAAATATGACCCACCATTCCCCTTCTCAGGTTAGTTAGCACCCTCTAATATGATCCTGTATAACTCCAATATGACCCCAGTATAACTCCATTATGACCCCATTATGACCCAATATGACCCCTTCTCTTTTCAGGTCAATCACCATCCACAATATGACCTCACGTGACCTGGAGATTTGCTTTCTATATATCTCAGATTTTTTGGCATCTGTCACCGAGTGAATTCTGTCTGTCATTTTATTAAGCGTGTGGGCCCATAAAAATACAGATTCTTAAGTCTGTACCCCTTTCTTAAACAATTCCTAGTCTTAAAATCCATCTTAACCTCCCGAAATTGGTGCTGTACTCTAGATATTCTTTTATCATTAGTAAATTTGAAGCTGTTGATGAGATAATGGCTAAATTACAACACCAATAGGAAAAGGTTATGATGGATTTTAAGACTTGAAATTTGTCTAACACAACTTACCTACAAACTTAAGAATCTATGTTAATGCAGGCACTGACCTTACACACACACACACACACACACACACACACATATATATATATATATATATATATATATATATATATATATATATATATATATATATATATATATATATATATATCTTGCTCAGCCACTGTGTAGAAGATCAACAGATGGATAGTCACCCAACCACATCTGTAGAGGACCAACTAGAAGGGGGACGGGGAGTGAAATTACTCTCTCTCTCTCTCTCTCTCTCTCTCTCTCTCTCTCTCTCTCTCTCTCTCTCTCTCTCTCTCTCTCTCTCTCTCTCTCTCTCTCTCTCTCTTCTGTTACTTTATTTTCCTTTCTTTCAGTTTTAATTTTTTATCTCATCCTTTATTTTCTCAAGTCCAGGCTACTATTAGTTTTGGCTTTCTCTTCCTCCTTATTTGGCCTTCTCTTTGATGTCTTCCACGGATCTAACCTTTGCTTCATTCTTCTTTCCTCAGTCTCTGCAAGATTCAATGATCATATTTAGTATGTATATTTTGAGAACTAACATATATAGCTATCTAAAATTGGTTCCCGGTTTCCCTACAATTAGTATGGTTTTCTCTGATGGCATAGTTTATAGTTTAGTGTCCCTATTTTTTGTAGAGTTTTTAGTTAGGTTTTCCTATTGTAAATATCGTTTTCTATGAATTACCATCTTCTGCTAATCCATAACAGCAACATTCCAGTAACATCCTTCACTATTATTAATTAACACCTAATTAACCTATAACTTTTATAGAAGAAAAGTAACTAATGGAACGGTAAATAGTTGAGATGTTTAAAGCTTCGCAACTGGTAAATGCCTACACAAAATGACTGTCTGTTTGTGAATGGGCAAGATGTTTGAAGATATATGAATGATTCAATACGTACGCAAGAAGAAGGTCTGTTTATAAGTAGTCGAGATGTCTAAAGATACATAACTTATTGACTAATATTAATTAACTTCCTTCATTGTGTGTGAATTAATGTACAGACCGAGTACAACTAAAAAGAGAATTATTATGTATGAATGATGATTGCAAATATACCACGAAAGATATGAGGTACTTTAACTTTCCTATCTCTCTCTCTTGCAGTAACCCAAAAATTTATTACTTGTCTTAATTTCCCTCTTTACTACCTAAATGTACTTATATATTACGAACTATTACTTATTTTTCTCTCACTAACCTAACATATCAAAATACATCTCTATTTCTCATTAATAGAACGAAGAATAATTATGAACAAACCAACATTTTCTACACCGTACAGTTTTCTATGATTCAAATTTACGGGGTGACTAAACCAACACACCAATCTACACATTATCTTTATTATCGCTGTAACCACGGGGATTTGCGGCCAAGGAGGGGCACAAGGGTGGCGTGGGCGTGGGTGGCGAGGGCGTGGAGATGAGGAGGTAGAGTCAGAGGCCTGAGTGAGCGGTACGGGCGGCGGCGCAGAGGTAGTCAAGGTCTGTGGATGCACTAGACCGCTGCCTCTCTCGGTACTCTTTCACTCTCCTGACGGCGACGCGGGACCTGAAGGAGGGAGAGGAGGGGCTGAGAGTGTCAAGGGAGGAGGCTGTTGTTCATCCACCCAGGAAGAGGAAAGGAGGGAAAGGGAAGGAAGAAGAAAAGATATTGGAAAGGAAAGGAGGTATGTAGTAGCTGTTTGTGTGGGTGTGTTTGTTGGTTGGTTTCTTCTTCTTCTTCTTCTTAT
>CM035197.1:743590-758590 GCA_020233015.1 Callinectes sapidus
CACCACACGCAAGGAACGCCTGATGGAGGGGCGGCAAGGGTGGGAGGGACTCGCGCATGTTTCCACCTGCACCAACACGCACTCACGCCCCACACGCTCTGCCAAACAAGGTATCATTAATAAATTCTGCATAACATCATATCATAGACATTCAAAAACAACATCAGTACAGAAATGACATAATAGTAGTTACGTGTTTTCGAAGATGTTACCAATTGTACGGTTATAGGGTGATTACAATGCTTATTACTCACCGTATTTACATCTTTCTCTCTCGGGAAACGATAAAAAGAGAACGCAGAACATACTGCACCACCACTCTAACAGTAACCACAGGAACAACACCTGTGTGGATATAATGACGTAACTACATGTCTAATCACCGCCCGTAGTGGTGTAGCGGAGGAATGTAGGAAAAAATGGCACCGGAAAGAATGGAACAGGAAAAAATGGCACAGGAAAAAATGGCACAGGAAAATAAGGCACAGGAAAAAATGGCACATTGTTTAGTCTAGGAAAAAATGGCACAGTACAAAATGTGCTAAAAAAAACCTCAATCTAAAAACAATACAATCAGACAGTACAACCTAACCTAACCTAACCTAACCTAACCTAACCTAACCTAACACTTCTGATCGATTTCGAATATAGGCTTTGAACACTTATAACATAAGAATGTAGGCTTCGAACACTTATAACATAATAATAATTTTCCAGTTTCAGATATCGTTTGATTTCTGATCAATATAGGCTTCGAACACTTATAACATAATAATAATTATCCAGTTTCAGATATCGGTGTATATGCTTGTGTGCCATTTTTTCCTAGGCTAAACAATGTGCCATTTTTTCCTGTGCCATTTTTTCCTGTGCCATTTTTTCCTGTGCCATTCTTTCCAGTGCCATTTTTTCCGAGTAGCGTATCGGAGGGGGCGGAGGTGGCGGTCCTCCCCGGGTGGCACTTTTTTGAGGCAACACTTTAGGTCCTCACAGTTGTCAGTTTCACTTTAGTTAATAGGCCTGTGAGTACTATTGATAATCATGTCTAGGCCCATATCATTGCTACAAATAGGACTAGATGCATCATTATTCAATTTAAAAAACGATAATGTACATAACAATAGTGTTATCTGGGAAGGGCGGCAAAGCTGAGGCGGCAGGCCGGCCCAGGATAGTCACGCCACTGACCGCCCGTTTCTTTTCCTGCCATCGCAAACACCTCACAGCCCGCGCTGTACCACATTCATAAACGACATACACCGCTCAAGATACACTTAACACCATACTACAACAACATACACTTACTTAACTACTTCTGTAATCACCACCTGTCTTCTTCCCTTTCCCCGCCATCACAAACACTTTACTAACACGTATAAACATCACAACACCTACAATGATCCTACAATAATACTCTTACGTGTGCACTAAGCTCCCTACGCACTGCCAGGTCAGCTCAGGTCAAAAGGGAAGACTACAATGGTGAAATAAAGGAAGAAATCAAGAAGTTACCTAATTAATGTCTCGTCCCTGTTCATCCTCTCGTCTGCGGATCTCCGCTGCCCCGCTGCTCAACCCACGCCAAGTTTGTCACCGCGCATCTTCCACGGAGCATACCTCACTGCCACATGTTATCGCCTTCTCTATTCCCCGCCTTGTTTTGAATTTTTAGGCTTTATATTCTTCTTCATGAGGTTATGTTCGGTTTATGGTGGGTCATGTCAGATTTGGTTAGGTTTAGGTAGTTTATTGTTGTGTTACGTTATGTTAATAAATCTTCCAGTTATGAATGTATCTACAGATTTTCTTTTCCTCCAGTTTTCTTTGGCATAACAAGATGGGACACGAGAGTTGGAATCTTTGTGTCTTCTATTTCTTTCCTCGCAACAACTTTCACAAACCCACAAATAACACCACGGGGGCTGAAGAGAAATGCACGTACATCCATACACACCTCCAGCGGTTAATGAAGCACTGGTACACCACTCAAACAGCAGAATATGAACAAGATTTATCGTATTACTATATATATATATATATATATATATATATATATATAATATTACATACATATATCGTTCTCTCTCTCTCTCTCTCTCTCTCTCTCTCTCTCTCTCTCTCTCTCTCTCTCTCTCTCTCTCTCTCTCTCTCTGAGAATTGTGATTTTGTGCGTCAGGATTGATTTTATTTTTTATTTGTTCATGCTTCCACTTTTTTTTCTCTCCACACCACATTAATGGTAAGTCATGGCGCATTTTTAGAATAAGGGAGTGACCGAGGAGTGGCCTCTCTGACCTGAGTGACCTGACCATACCGATAAGCATCCACCACGCCAGGCTACTACTCTTCTACCTGAATGACAACGCCGCACAGCTTTGTTGTCAAATTTTGTTTTATTTAGATAGAACCTAGACTATTATTATCTTCAAACCGGTGCCATATGTAGAGCTGCATAGTTTGGTAGGATAAATCATCCATACTTAATACCTTAATTTCAATAAAACAAAAACAAGGACCTGACATATCAAAGAGAAACTGTGTGCTGTGGCAGCGTAGCTAACTGTACTTGGCCAGCGCCCAAGTGTTTTCCACCCGTGAAAAAGACTATAAGTCTTTTCTGCTCCAATTAAAAATCTTAGAGAGATTATAAGTCAGACGTTCTGTGGCATCCCTACGTGAACTATTAACTTACAGAAGGGATGGTCGTCTTTGGAATGACGTGGAAAAGTGTAGGGTAGAATCATAAGCGTAGGAATGGATAGGGCAAGAAGTTTAGTTAAGAAGATCATTAATGAAAAGTAGAAAGAGAGTGGGTGATGGGACACGACCCTCAAGAACACCCCTGTTAATGGATGTAGGAGAAGGCCGCCTACAACAATAGCAATAGAACGGTCGGAGAGGAAACTTTAGATAAAGTTGCGATAAAGAGAGAAGGATGGAAACCATAGGTCAGTTTTGAAATCAAAGCTTTGTGCCAGACTCTATCAAAAGCTTTTCTTTGGATATCCAAAGAAACAGCAACCGTTACACTGAAATCTATAAAAGAAGATGACCAAGACTCAGGGAAGAAACCCAGATGACAAATAAAGGACCTTCATGGAAACCATATTGGCGATCAGATAAAAGATTGTGAAGTAACAGATGTTTAAAAATCTTTCTAATGAGGAGAGATTTAAAAATTTTAGACAAGCAGGAGATAAAAGCTATAGGGCGGTTTTTTTGAGGGATTAAGCCGGTCACCTTTTTTAATATATATATATATATATATATATATATATATATATATATATATATATATATATATATATATATATATATATATATATATATATATATATATCCTAAAAAGGGTGTTACAGTAAAATCTTCGAAATAGTAAATTTGTAAATTTCCTAGGATTAAAAAAAAAAAAGTAACAGTTTCATTCGGTAAATTTACAAAATTAGTAAAAAAAAAAAGAGGAAGTTTACAAATTTACTAGTTTTAGGTTAGTTTAGCTTAGACTACAGTTAAATTTTCAAAACAGTGTGTGTGTGTGTGTGTGTGTGTGTGTGTGTGTGTGTGTGTGTGTGTGTGTGTGTGTGTGTGTGTGTGTGTGTGTGTGTGTGTGTGTGCGTGTGTGTGTGTGTGTGTGTGTGTGTGTGTGTGTGTGTGTGTGACAAGAGTTGGCCAAATGTATTAGATAAATGAGACCTTTCCCTTAATTGTTTGTTTGTGTGTGTGTGTGTGTGTGTGTGTGTGTGTGTGTGTGTGTGTGTGTGTGTGTGTGTGTGTGTGTGTTTGTGTGTGTGTGTGTGTGAGAGAGAGAGAGAGAGAGGGGGGGGGGGAGGAGGAGGGGAATTTTTTGCAAAACAGATAAAAAATACGGAAAAAGCGGTGAGAGAAAATACAACCAAAAGTTGTTCCCAAAAACCGAAAAGAGAAAATTCGTGGAACAAAGCCTGAGATATTTCAGGGTCAATTTAGTTCCAGAGGTGTCTTGATACTCTCTCGTCGGATGGAGTCAGGGTCGCGGCAGGGGAAAAAACAAAAAAACAAGAGACTTTCAGAGTTTGTCAGTGAGAGATGCAGGAGGGTGAAGAAAAGGCTGCAAAGGTGGAGAGAATAGGAATGAAAGTGAGTCCAAAGTCTTGTACAATGGGACCACAGGAGGGTGAAGCCATGCAGTTAGTTAGCAAGTTCAGGGGAGTAGCAACCAGGAAAATAGTGGAGGAAACGAACGACAAACATCTTAGGAGTTACAGAAATTGTAAAAAGATTATTGAAAGGAAACGCCTTTGCTTCTCCACTGTTTACAAGTGGGATAGGAGTGAAACCCAAACTAGTAAGCCCCTTTCTTGCCCCAATGGCACCCCGAACCCCCATAAATATAAATGAAATAAAGATTAATGAATAATGATTCTGTAAATGTGTGCATGGAAGTGGAACTTATACCCAATCATCAACCAATGTGAAGTGACAGGTAGCATTTTTTTGTATGATGTCACATAAGAAGTTGCTTGATGCCATCAACACTTGTCAAATATGGATTTTCTATTAATGAATCACTAAAAGATATGGAAATTCAAGCAGAAGCGCCTATAAACCGGCAAGAAAATGTATTACCTAACACACGAGATAACAGTAAGATACATGCATCCATCCTAAAGGCAAACTTACTCTTATAACAATGGATGATGAGCAAGACACATTGAGGCGATCACTCCACCGAAGGAGTCTTCTCACATCAAATTCAGGGTGATCCCATTGACGTGAATCACAATCTTACGGAATACTCTCACCATTTTCATTAATTTTTATCATACAGCATATGTACAACACACAAATAATATACTTTTTTGCAGCAGCAGCAGTACTATAATCACAGAAATATAATCGAGTTTATATAACTATATTCCTTGCTAAAAAGTCTTTGCATTTGCTGGGGCAAATACAATATGAATATCACTAATAGACACGGTTCAAGTGGTTCATATGACCGCTGTCGTACCAACTGCTGTTTTAACTTACACGCTTCAAGCAGACATTTTATACGAAGCCTAACCTACCTATTTCCATGAAGAATTTAGAGATGCCTTCATTGTCATGTCATGTAGAATTGTCAATCTAACGCATTTATTCAACAACATTCATTCTCACCATGCTGATTTTACAGCACCCTCCTTGTCATAATTCATCACGTTCACTACACATGAAGTTTAGAGTTTATCACCTGCTCTTCGCTTCACAGATCACTACTGCAAAACCTTTAGGTAAAATCACTTACATTACTCAAATTTGCTTGTATACTACCTTTGTACACCGATCACAACAAATGCATCATCTGAAATGACAATCCACTCTCCTTATGCATATGGCACGTGGACAAATCACTTCTAGACCTAGAATGCCGTTCATACAAGTTCCCAAGTTTACTCACAGTTCAAAACTTCACGGACGGTAAAAGGAGCCGACTTAATTTACTAAAGCTAACGAAACCAAGGAGCGGAAAAATTTAGGGATCTATCAAAAGACAAACAATGATTCAACGTAAAGTAAATGCGGGAGAGGGGAAAGGATACTGGACCATAATGTCTGCGTGATAAGGTATAGACTTAATATCATTAAAAATAATGAAAGGATACTAATATATGTACATAGTTTAGTGCAGAAGCAGCATACTGCAGAATCTACTCCAAGTATTTTTCACTTTAAAACAACCACAATGCAACATTCTTTAAGGATATGTGAAATATAAAGAATTGAGGTTATATTGGTGATACGTTGTATTTGTAAAGACAAAAAGAATTCATATTGTGTTTCGTTTATGAAAAAAATAAATTAATGTTTCTATAAAGTACTCTCACCTGATGGGTAAAAACGACGATGTCAGTCATAAAAATAACGTGACATCCAAACGACCGTCCCAAAACGTCTTAACTTTTCCACTGTATTGTAATTTGTATTTTTCTAGGGTGTGCGGCGACGCTTTGAAAAGGAGGCATTGCGAATTTGTCAGTAAAGATTTACTTCTTATGTTGTTGCTATTACCTCAATCAATTTGGGACGTTTTCTTTAGCACCTACAGTAGATCTCGTTTCATGTGTTCTTGCACTTCTCCTGTCCTGATCGCTTAAAAAAAGATAGATTGACAGAGATAGATATGTACATAGATGGATAGATAAGTATTAATATGAATAATAAATTCGAAAATACGAATACTTCAAGCCAGGGATTGATGATGGACTGCCTGCAGGACGTTGGCGGTCACTGTGTCATAATTTCAGTAAAGTAATATTTGACTGGTTCATCCACTACAACAAATGATCTACGAAACCTATGCAATATGTATATTGCCAACGACCACCTCTATTACGTCATCCTGCATTCTGATGTAATTCTCCAAAATTCTATTCATTATCACTTATCATAGCAGTATCCCAGAAAATGATGTTACCATGATATATATTGCATACACCATCAAAAAGGAACCCTGGATGCTCGTTGCCTGCCTCGTTCTATGGGGTTGATAACATTAAAAATCATGGCAAATCTCTGTAGGGGAATAGGAAATTATTGATTGAGGTACGGTTAATATCTTAGTGAATGTCTAGGGAGTTTATAGCTCCCCACTCAGAGAAGTTATTTGCTAAGGTCATTCCCACAGGGAGAACAGACAACACAATTTTCCACAACTCTTGGAAACAACATATTTTTTTTTCTTTTCTGGTTGATAGCGGTATATCATAAAAGGATACGTAGCTTCTGACCATTTACGGTGCTACAAATCATCGTCATTTCTTCCACCACACAAAAATCAGGTCTCCTATCCTCACAGATACCATGTACACACACTTCATTATGGTCTCTTTATTAAGGTCTCTTTATCTTCTCGTTTTTGTGACAAAAAGCCGCATATCTGTAGTTAAGGATACGGTTCGGGCAAAAAACGAAACTCTAGTGCCTTTGATGTTATTTCCGTCGTCTAAATATTTTTTTTTTTTTTTTTTTCGTAAGTATATTATACTTCTACTATCCCGTGGTAAGACTACTTCTTGACTTATAAGAGTGATATCTAAATTAACACAAGTGACGAAAATGCAGCTTTGAGCAAAGAGAAAGTCGTGTGACGCCATTACATCAAATGGACACTGTCAGTATCCGGCCAGCCGTATGTTGATGAGGATTCGTGAAAGCATGGGACTTTCGCATTATTTGTTCCTGCATAAGGAACGCGTTCATTTCTTACAAAAGTGACCTAATACGAATCCCTGTTGTTTCTGAGATTGCGAACAGAATACCCAGCTCACGGTAAACAAAAGAGAATATATTTGTTGGCATGAAACAAATAAATGGACCAGAATGTGCTTGTTGGTTAGGGTGAGGTGGATTGCTCATGCAGAGAAGTCTTGCTCCAAGAGTGGGGTATAGATTACAAAAATGACGAACAAACAACAATACACATTCCTGAATGTTCTTGTGAGGCCATTTTGGGCTAGTAGCAATAATTATCAATACGTTTTATGCTTATTTTAGTATTAGGTAACAGCAACTGCAACTGTACACAGACTTGTGGTGCCCTTGACATAATGTGTTAAACGGTACACCACACTGTAACTACGTATTAACACGAGGGTTGTTTTGATTAAATCAAAATTATTTAAATCAAGTTGTTTGAATCTATTTAAATCGGCGTAAAGAATAGTTATTTACATCAGAATTGAATATCTAGTAATAGATAAAGTCATCTGTCTGTTTTATGTAAGAGGGGAAAGCTGGCCAAGGACAACATAAAATAAGAAAAAAAGGGCAACTTAGTTGCCTGGGCTCTTATAGGTCCGAGAGAGTTAGCCGAAACTAAAGAATGAATGTCTTCAAACCTCTCTCTCTCTCCTAAATAAAGTCAAGTCATAATAAGTTGGAAATGCAGAAGCAGACTTCCAGAGTTGACCAGATAAAAAGATATGAATGATTGAGAATACTGGTCAACTCTTGCATTAGAAAGTTGGACAGAATAAGGGTGAGAGGAAGAAGGCCTTACGGGGCTAGTCCACAAGAGCAAGCATCAATTCTAATTGTCCTGTCTAGATCCTTTACTGGTTTTCTATAATTCAGGTACCAGTGAACATTTGCTTTTTTTTTTTTTTACAAGACAAATATTCAAAACCATATAAAAGCAAAGTCTTTATATTAATCATAATAGCTGATGCAAATATGAAGTTCAAGGGTCCATTTTTTTTCAAAAGAGAAAGAGAAAAAAAACACTAAGTATAATTTCTTCTTATTATAAATCTAATTTTGATAACATGCAAGCAATGAGCAAATTATCATAGATTAGATGAGATAAAATAAGAGTGAGGTCATTAGATTTATGATTTTCAAGGGAAAATTTCATCTTCGGTAATGTATAACACTAAGCTATGATTTCATTTAACACTGGTGGCAACAAAAATAAATCAATAAATGAATAAAGCCAAAAAATTCGTTCAAATAAAAATCAAATATACATATGAAATCCCATTTAGATAAAAATTCTATTAAAAAAAAAAAAAAAAAAACTTGTATAGAAAATCATGATTTTTTTCCAATCCTGAATAACACCCTGCCATCTTCTAAAAAATTTTGATGTAATTTTTCTCATCAAAACATTCGAGAGGCAAACTACATGTTTTTTTTTTATCAGTTATGTTTTATTTATATTGAAAAGAATTCCGCAAGTATGTAGAGTGGTGTCATTGTGTTTTAGAATAGATTCTGGCGTGAGTGAGACGTGTACTCGCCTATTGGGCACTAACTACATCAATATTGTTGACTTCTCTCCATAAGTGTATCTGTATTTTCGCCCATTTAGTGTAGACAGCTACACGGTGAGCTGAAGTGATAGTCCCATCAGAAAAAAAAGTAAATATAAACTTTTATTATTACATGACATGATGCAATGAATAGGAAGGACGTTTACAGAGTCAGCTCAGGCCGGTCTTCTGGATGGGTCGAAGTTTTGTTAACATCCACCTCACCGATATTAAGCTAAAAATCGAAATATTATTGTCATAAGGTTTGTAATGTCCAGGCAATGGTGCCTCGTAGAGAACAATTTTGACAACTGAGTAGGACCAACTGTGATTCAAACACTTCGAGGTTTGCAAGAAATTCACAGACTATCGACGAATAATCGATAATAGTTATAATTAAGAAAATAGATTTTGGATAATGAAAAGGCTGGAACATAGACGGTGAGCGAAATGGATGAGAGATTACTGACATGATCGGGGCCTTGAAATGTTCTCCAGGCGAAACACGATAATTAAGACATGCTCATTAATGCGACGTGTTTGTGTCGTGCTCTAGGTGTTTCCATCCTTAATTTTCATCAGAATTGAGCGAGTGCAAGAGGGAGCAGGGATCTGACAACGTGAGTTTGGAGATGAATTTTTAGAAAATAATGAGCCTGTGAAGTTCTCAGAGTGGAGACAGACTGACGGGCGCTGGAAGCTACGTGGCTGATAATGATTGATTGATACAAACTACCTCCACAATGAACTTCCATGGCTTCAAGGTTTTTTGAATAGGGCACTGGGGACTTGTGGTAACGATGCTGATAGGTTAGGCTTTGACAGAAATGCAAGACTAGAGCCATAATGGTGGTGTGTGAGATTGATATTGATAGCAAGGTGCTCGGTGACGCAATAAAGGACCCCTGTAGAGTGACTGGCAGAGGTTTGTGGCGTCGGCGCCATCTATAAAGGAACTCTTGTGGTAAACATGCTGAGTTTATGACTGCAGCCACTTACATAAGTAGAAAATTGGAGTAGCAACGGTAAGATAGGAAGCTGAATCATTGAATGATCTACCAAAATTACAACTTGGTCATTGTGACGGGAAAGAATCTCTGATGTAGGGATGCCACTCCTTTAGGAAAAAAAAAGATTAATAAATAGCCACAATTGCAGCGGAGATCAGATACCGCTTGAATAACAAAGAAACGATCTGTGTCTTGCTGTGTCTGCAAGAAAAGCTTGTGGCCGACGTTCCCAGAGTCCATGTACAAATATACATTTTTCTGTTGATTTCCTTTTCACAAATATACTTGTGTTGCATTGTGATAATTTAAAAATCATATAGTAACGACAACTGTACATTGTCTTAGCATTATATGATGCGGGTTCTCGTAATTATAAACTCTTAATCATTGATTGTTGCTGTCAAGTAGTCAGAACACTTGAATAATTCAAAAATTCATTTATGTGGTACATAATCTTTATATTCCATTATATTTTCTTTAAAACACACTTTGCTCTACATTTTATTCAAGGCATGTTGCTTATGTTCGATGGTGGAGGGAATCTAATGTGCATCAATATAATAAGTTCACCATCAATTATGTTACCTGGCATACAGTGTCTCTTCTACGTATCCTTTTTTTTTTTTTTTATTGGTCAACTTTCATTTGTTCGGAAGTGTGAGTCTCCTCTCTTACAAAGACTTAGCTATTTAATATTCTGATCTACTTACATCTAAACTCATGTTCTATATTCTCATTCTCACAGTGCACAAAATTTCTTAAGATCCTCCCTTGTTTTCATCTTTTCTTGAATGTCTCTTGTGCTTCATTCCATCCACGGAATTTGGAAAAATATTTGTTGATCAGATGTTTCGCATTTATTCTAATTCATACGACTTCTGGCACATATGACAGATGTTCAGAATATATTTTTAAAAGGAGATACTTAAAGCAGGAAGTGCGGCTAAATTATCGAAACCTTTTAGTGTTCTGTGGTAATATCTTTTCTTTTCTTAGAATAATTTTTGTTTTTGGTTACTGGAATAAAACAATAAGTAGCATGGTCACTAAGTGTTACAGGCTTTTGTAAAGCATGCAATGCATCTAGCCCTTGTTGCTATAATAGTTTGTAATAGGATTCTTGTTAGCAAGTATTTTACTTAACGGTGGTATTTGGTATCTTGATCGTTCACCTTGTACATTGATTTGTTTACTATTTATCTCCTCTAGTCTCTTCCCTAGTCCTCCCAGACGTCCAGAATACTATCAAGCTTCTAGATTTGTTGTACTTCAAAAAAACAAAAAATAATAAGCAGAAGCAAGTTAATATATGCCAAGTACCCGTAAAGAAGGAAATCTATGCACACAATAGTCCACATAGTAGTTTACTTATTCATTTATTCATCTCATTTTGTTTTACACATTATATTACATTTATCTATCTATTCATCTTTATTTTATTTTATTACCACTATCTAATTATTCATTTATTTGTTTTATCATTATTCTGATGCTAACAAGACAGTCACTCCACACTATTCCTACAGAATCTCCAATATTCTTTCGTTCATAGCTATTGTCATTTTCGGAACTCATAATAAACTCCATAATATTTACGTTGCCCGAATGCGCCCAACTTAAATTTCAATTCATTCCGGTTAACCTAAGTTCTCATCACTCAAGGATTACGTTAAGATTTAGAGCGCTTTAGTCTTCCCCGACTTTTCTACTTTCCTGAAAATCAAATTCTTTTCGGTCCAGGGATCAACAGTATTACTCTTCGGAAACCTGTGGATCTCCGGCTTTTACCGTCTTATCTAATCTTTTTGGATTTATTCTGACCGGTGTCTACAGGTTTTTCGTTTGGCCTTGCCCTTTGTTTTATAGCACTAGTTTTCTTGATTTCCATTTTTCGTGTGTGTGTGTGTGTGTGTGTGTGTGTGTGGTGTGTAGGATGTGTGTTTTGAGAGAGAGAGAGAGAGAGAGAGAGAGAGAGAGAGAGAGAGAGAGAGAGAGAGAGAGAGAGAGAGAGAGAGAGAGAGAGAGAGAGAGAAAGAGAGAGAGAGAGAGGGGGGGGGGGTTCTTTGGAATAAAACACCTGGTTCATATAACTGTTTCATATGTATCATACTTTTCTGCCTATTTAACCTTGTAAATGTAAAGTATCAATTAAATTTGTTTGCAGAAGAGACTTATTAGGTGATCTGCTTCTTTCTGTGGTTGAATTCGGTGTGACTGGTGGATCTTTCCTCAAATTTTGTTGTCTGGAATATTTCACGAACACCTTTACAAGGGAAGTAACACCGAGCTATGTTTTACAGTGATAATGCAAATAAATCAAATCAAGTGTATATATTACTTGACAAGTGATATATATCTTTTAACAGTAGGTATGTTAGATATCACCCATCATCTTCTTTATTCATAGTCCTACTTTTTCTAATAACAGAAGAATCTTTCTTTAGTAGTTGATGATTCAGTTCCTTAACTGCCGCTGTACTATATAAACGACTCTATTACAAACAAATTCGCCCTGCAGCCAATGCGTGTGAGACATTCTGAACAAAAATTTCCAAAGCAATAGTTTTGCAACGGCAGGTTGTTAACGCCGAATTCCGCAAGAAATCCCATGGAATGAAAATATATCTACCAGTAAATCTTAGGGTCGTCCAGTATCGAGACCTAAAGCAACAGTGACCGAGACATTGTGATACGAAAGATTCAGAAGTGTTATTGCCTTCACAGTGCTTTATTTGGTAGCCCTTGTGGTCAGAGGTTTATAGAAGCACAAGCATGGTAGATGACCGGAATGCTTCTCGGAAAAAAATGGCACAGGAAAAAAAATTGGCACAGGAATAAATGGCATCAGGTAAAAATGGGTCAGGAAAAAATGGCACAGGAAAAATTGCCCCAGGAAAAAATGGCACATTTGAGGGGATAGAAAAAATGGCACAATAGAATTAACTAGAATGTGTTAAAGTTCCAATTCTTTACATTTTTCAAATCTTTGTTTAAAGTTTGTTCATTTGCTCTCTTTTAACATTTCAAATTTTACATTTAAAAACTTTTGCTTAAGATTTTTGTTATATATATATATATATATATATATATATATATATATACACGCTTCAGACTTCCAGCGATTGTTGTAGCCAGCCAGGTTAGCTAGAGTTGCTTCATGATGGTGAAATGTTCGAAAGGGTTCCGGATGTTGGTGTTGTTCATGGTGTCAAAATATTGGAAAGGGTTCCATTTTTTCGTATGCTGAAAAATGTGCCATATTTTCCTGTGCCATCTTTTCCTGTGACATTTTTTTCAGGTGCCATTTATTCATGTGCCATTTTTATACATTCGACCAGAATAATGAGAGTAATGAGGCTGCTAATTATGAATCAATAGAGAATTTTAAAGCTTAGGTATTTTCATTTTCCTATGACCTTAACTCACTCCAGAGGGAGGTTCCAGGACATTTACTCATTTTTCTTTGCTAATTCTCGGACCTACTCGGGTACTGACATTTAAGTGAGACTTTTTGTTTAATCGTTTTTATTGTCCTATGAAGTAGTATATTTGACTTGTTAATATGTATGTTAATGGTAATTTGGTCGTTATATGCGTAGTTATTAGTGAACTAGGTTACCTAGTTTCATTATCTAATTCAGTTCTGGTGTTCATTAGTTTTTAATTTTGTTCCCTACTTTTTGTATCGTAAGGAATTAATTGTAACAACAGATACTGCTCAAGGCTTGACATAGAAGCACTCCTCCATAAAGAATTATGCTGCAAGAATACACGCAAGAAGGAAACTGTATTTATTTCAAGCCTTGTGATTCTCCACGTGGTGAATCCCCTGCGTGGCTTCGTATCCCATTCTTGTCGCCAAATGTGGTGAATCCAAAGACTTGAAACAAGCACAGTTTCCTTGCGTGTATTCTTGCGAGGTAATTTTTACAGAAGGAGAAGCACTTCTTTAGTAAGCGGTGAGCAGTAGTTGCTGTTAGAATTTATTCGCTCAAAAAGTACCCAAGTTAATTCAGAGAATCAAATTACGAAACTTAGTTCACTAAGAACAATATAACCACCTAGTTACCATGATAAATATCAACAATTCAAATATACTACAGTCCCTTGATTAGATCTCTTCCCTTGCATAAAAAAGTATAAAAAAAGTGAGGATAATTGATGTTTTTTGTATTTTGGGACTATTATTTCATATACTGGTTCTTGCAGCTTCTCTTATTCTAATGCAAGAACAGCAATGCATTATAACAGATGTGAAAGAGCATATGTGTGTGTGTGTGTGTGTGTGTGTGTGTGTGTGTGTGTGTGTGTGTGTGTGCGTGCGTGCGCACGCGTACGCGCCCGCAAAAACGAAAATTGCGTACCACACTAAGACGGCTCATTGCTTCTCTATGTAAACGGTGGTCAGGAAGTTTATAGTTCACTGTTTGGAAATATCAACCACGCAATCAACGCAAAACCTAATTCCTACATGTTTACGTATATTGTTCTGTCACTCCCACATGACCTGTTTGATATACTCCATACAATAACATGAAAGCTCAATGCATATAGATTTGAAGCACCGACATTTCATGGAGTACACAAAGAACCAAATCCATAACTATGATCGGATTGTTGCTATAAATATTAGATACTATTGCAGATAAAAGAAAAGTGTGTCCTTAAATGCGTAAAACGGGAACTTAGTGAAATTATCGCAATGTGACCAGCTGTTTGATTAAAACATCTTTGATGATACAAACAATGTAAGTAAATCAAGTAGCAACTGCAACTATAGATTTTAATAAAATTCAATTTCTACAGGATTCGTAAACAAAAAACACCAAAAACAGATTTAACTTTTTCCTTGTGATTCTTAGGAAGTTCCTTCCACCGTCCAGATTATTCAGTTTGTAAGCTGTAGCTCAATACAATAGCCAGCAATTAAGGGTATTCCATCTTCACGTCTCGATTCCCCCCCTGCTTAATGATCCGTATCAAATACAACCATAGCTTAATTGATGAAACTTTGTATGGTTCCCTGGAAGAATATAGCTCAATGTTGTAATGGAGAATGATCAATCTGATTTTTTGACGACACATTGTAATTATCACATCAGTATTTTTGAAGACCGATGTGGTTCACTGGATTTGAACTTTTCAATATTTGACCGTAATACCTGTACTGGAAAGCATTTTTCCATTTATTCTGCTAACTATTGGCGATTTTATAAGGC
>CM035197.1:761090-770389 GCA_020233015.1 Callinectes sapidus
TCACATTTGTGCTTTGCATTAACAAAATATATATCAAGTTAGTTGTCCATTGCGTAAAATACTCCGACAAATACACCCCCCTTAGTCTCACAATGTCACTATCAGTACAATAAAAAAGAACATGGTATTCATCACTTACAACACCCACATCACATGTAGTGCAAAATGGATCTTCTCTGTTTACACCTTGATATCTACCAACATTGACCGGCAATCTATTATTAAGTATTCTCAGTTTATTAAACGATATGCGGCTGGATTTCTGCAGTTTTACAATGTATCGTTCCATACCATAATTTGATTTAAACATCCTGTAGTTATTACATAAAGATTTTGTAGCAAGGATACTTCTCCAAACTGCAATTCACTAGTCACGCAGTCTTAACTGTACAGTTTTCTTAACCCATGTAACATTTGGAACCTCTTGTGATAGCCATAACCATGGCATACCACATTCGTTACAGATGCTTCTAATACATACTATCGAGGGCGAAGTATAAATCCTGGACCTATATAAATGTAATAAACATTGATACATTATATAATACAATCCAGTGTCTTTGCCAGATATAATGTTTGCTCAATATCCAGTCATCTTATATTTTATATAAATAATGAGTGAAAATACTCCAAGTTCCCCATAAACCATGTCATTGCAAGTATTTTTGTGAATAGACAATATTCGCTTGCAGAATTTTAGGTGCAGCAGTTCAACCTCTCTAACAATATAATATCCCAATTTTTCACAGGTCAAGCTTTCTACACTTTCCTATAACTGAGTAAAGTGCCTTTGTTGCTTGTTCTTTGAGGTCTAGTTTTCCTTTTCGAAACCTTCCATTATAATTGAAGTATAATCCTAAATATTTATAGTTCTCTATCACCTCAGTGTTTTCACCACCAAACTCGAAATTGTAACTATGACGAATCTTTCCCTTGCTAAACACAACATTTTTTTTATTTGTTACAGTTAATCCTTAATTTCCAATCTTCACAATATTTGTACAATGCCACCCATGCATCTTTCATTCTTTCTTCGCTATCACATAGTAATATTGTATCGTCAGCATACATAACAACTAGAAGCTTCAAGTATGTGTTTAAGTAATCACAATCAAAACCCAAATAATTACAGTTATGTTCCATTAAATAGTTTTCTATATCGTTAACATAAAAGGCAAAAAAAAAAAAAAAAAAAACAGCGGCGATAAGTTTTCCCATTGTCTGACTCCTACATTACACACAAAAGAATTTGATACATGTTGATTTAACATTACACAAGATTTCACATTTCTGTACATATTCCCGATCACATTAAGAATTTTACCATTCACATTTTCTTCCACGAGTTTTTGCCATAACCCTACACGCCACACCATATCGAAGGCTTTTTTTATAATCAACAAACAGGCAGGAAAGTATCTTTTTTCTCCAGATGAACAAGTTGTTTACACATTCAAGTAAGACTGTGTGGTCTAAGGTACAACAGCCATGTCTAAATGCAGCTTGTGTTTCAGAAATAATATTCATAGCATCAAAGTATCTACTTAGTCTCTCATTCAAAATTGAAGTGAACAGCTTCCCCATACAATTTACCAATGTTATCCCTCTGTAGTTATTAATGTTCTGGATGTCGCCCTGATTTTTTTAAGTGGAACTATCAAGCCAATCAACCACTTGTTTGGCATGATACCGGTATCCAATATTTTGTTAAACAACTTAACATACAATGAGCACATAACATTCTGTGTGCTTTTTTATATATTTATTGATGGTCATATCATTTGCTGGAGACTTGCCATTTTATAAATTTATTTATATTCCTACACCTCTTCCTTAGTAATTTGATCATTAAGTATTGGGGAAGATTCATTATTAAAACCGTCCAAATCAATTATATTATCTACATCATCTTCATTATTGTCGTCACTGGCTAGTTGTTTAAAATGATCGTAATACTCATTAACTCTGGTAGGGATTTGGCATTTCTTTTTCTTACTGTTTAGAACTTTCCACTATTCTTCAGGGTTGCCACTCTTCTGTTTTCTAAGCTCATTAATTATATTTATTCGCTCCATGTTTCTTACTATCTTTAAATTTCCCTTATATTTTTTGCTTTTTCCAATTATTAAGTTAAAATTAACAGTGCTTTTATGCCAATGGGATGTATGCCTTGCTTTATGATATTCTTTTCTTGATCTTCAAGACTGGCTGTTAATATCATCTAGAGCTAAATCTTGTACCTTTTCAATCAACTCATCAATGTTACCTACATTAATTTGACCAGCATACTCACACTTTTTTTTCTCAGTGTCCCATTTCTTTTCTGACTGTGTGTGTGTGTGTGTGTGTGTGTGTGTGTGTGTGTGTGTGTGTGTGTGGTTATATCTATCTCGAATATGGCCCTCTTTATACATGACATACATTCTGTATACGTACGAAATACATATAGAAATTCGAGACGCTTACACAAAACATGGCTTTAACAAAAGAACAATTGTTGTTTTATCATGGCTTTGTGTCACGGATAGAAAAGGATTCGACAACTATTAAATATTGTCCCTAGTCCCAATCGGAATGACGTCAAATGTCACAGAAGTCAGTACAGTGTACCCGACCTGACTGCTTCGTGGCCTTGAATGTATAGGGTCAGTGGGGCGTGGTATCAGAGGGAAATGAATGAATGATGTGAAGCAAACTTTCCTAAAGGATGACTGACAAAGACTACATTTCCGGACACATGTATTACTAAGGAAGGTTTATTCCTAACTAATGTAAGGCATCGTCTTTTTCTATTAAAACCATTTCTTAAATTAGTGAGTTACTTCGCGGTAGCAGATGAAGCATTTCAATGGTTTCCTTCTCTCTAATAGTGTTATTTATAATTTTTCTCTATACCAAGTCGAATGGCAGAGTTCTACATCCCACAAGCTCATGTTTAAAAAAAAAAATTTCGCAAGGTGCCGGTAAAATATAATATTCACTGACAACTTCCAACATCACAGTATTTCACAGAGACAGCAACAAATTATTCGGCAGTTGTAGTATGGAAGTTCAGGGGCCCTATTTTAGATAGGAAATCCTCAAATGCATTTTACGCTTTTTGGTTTCGTACTTACGAGTAAATTATTTTCACCGTCTTCAATTTCGAAAAACGAAATCCAGAAGAATTTTTAAAAATCAAAAGATAAAATCGTTGGATAAAACTTCCCCACCACACGCGTGCACACCGAGACACTTTCGTGATTAAATAACTGATTTAAAAAATTGAAAAACCAAAACCTAATGTAAATTATTTCTAATCAGAATACGTATCAAGTTTACATCACCAAAAATTGCACAAATATTTATTTATCCTAACTATGGATGGTGTAGAACTACAAGATTTGTTACAATGCACGAGTACAGCAATCACCAGGTATTAAAAAATGCAACGAAACCGAAAGCAAAAGCAATATTTTTCTTTTTGTTGACGGATATCAAAGATGCAGCAATAACAGCACAGTAGAATTCAGATCAACTCGATAATGAACAATGCAATTCTTACCTCTCGGTCTTGTATACATATACTAGGGCCGAGTTGTGCCATACGACAGGAAAGTTGATATCTCCTTAAATTGGAGAGAGAGAGAGAGAGAGAGAGAGAGAGAGAGAGAGAGAGAGAGAGAGAGAGAGAGAGAGAGAGAGAGAGAGAGAGAGAAAGAATATGATGTTGGCTCACACAAGTTAGACTGCTGTTAAATAGACGAGAAAGTAAGCGGCACACACACACACACACACCGCGTAGTGTAGTGGTTAGCACGCTCGGCTCACAACCGAGAGGGCCCGGGTTCTAGTCCCGGGCGCGGCGAGGCAAATGGGCAAGCCTCTTAATGTGTACCTAGCCCCTCGAGGTACGGAATGTAACTCGAGGGGTTGTGGCCTCGCTGTTCCGGTGTGTGGTGTGTGATGTGGTCTCAGCCCTACCCAAAGATCGGTCTACATGAGCTCTGAGCTGGCTCCGTAGGGAAAGGCTGGCTGGGTGACCAGCAGGCGACCGAGGTGAATAACACACACGCACACCGCGTAATGTGGTGGCTAGCACACTTGGCTTACAACCGAGAAGTCACTGGTTCGATTCCTAGGCAAGACGAGATGAATGGGCGGAGGTTCTTAATGTGTAGCTGCTGTTCACCAAGCAGAAAGTAGGTACGAACTGTAACTCGAGTGTGCTGTGGCCTCGCTGTCCCGATGTGTGGCGTGTGGTGTGGTCTCATACTGACCAAAAATTGGTCAGTATGAGCTCTCTGCTCTTTCCATAAGGGACCTACTGGTTGAGTCACCAGCAGACAACCGTGGTGAATACACACACACACACACACACACACACACACACACACACACACGTTTCGCCACAATTTATGGCTACGTTCTTCATTCTCTCTCTGGTACCTTCTCAGTATTGATAAAACGAAATTTTTCTTGGTGTCTCGTATCTCACGGAATAATATTACATTCAGGTCCCACCGAAAAGTGTGCCAAATATGTTTCTGTTCGGCTCGGAGAAACCAATATCCGTGTGGGCTTTGCCATAAGCAGCCAAACGAGCATCCAAGTGTTCACCAACGACTGTCTTATTTCCTTCCTTTGAGCTCGGCACCGCTCCCCTGCCTGTCCAGGGAGTTTTTATAAGCCCCACCAGCGTCGCAGTTCTCCAGCATCCCTTGTGATTATTTCCCTTCAAGATGTTTTTCGTTCTTTACAGCATTAATACGTTGTAAAACCTATAACCTATATCCTGTCTATCTGTCCATATATTCAGCTGACGTGCGTGCTGACCGTGTGGCGGTGGCGAAGGTGGTGGTACTAACGACTGTGGAGGTGGTGTTGTGTGGAGGGAGGGAGGCAACATATTTGTTTGATCTCTCTCTCTCTCTCTCTCTCTCTCTCTCTCTCTCTCTCTCTCTCTCTCTCTCTCTCTCTCTCACTCTCTCTCACACTCTCACACATCTCTCTCTCTCTCTCTCTCTCACACACACACACACACACACACAATCAGAAATCCCGCCCTTTGCTGGTTCTCTATCTTGTCGCTTTGATGAGAGGAAAAAGAAATCCTGTGATTCGTGTGACAAACAACATATAAATGTGATGTGGCAAAGTGAGAAAACATAAAACATTTTGTAACGCTTTGTATAAATGTAATTGATGTGTGTCACCCAAGACAATGACTTCCTAACTGTGTATCGTAGTAAAACATGAAACCGAAGTGCGAACTTTGTGTATATTGTCCGCTTGAAATCATTATCTTTGCCATCATTTTTGGTAATATTCTTCTCTTCACTCGGCTACTCTTATAATTTCTTTGTCAGTAAGATATGTCTCCTGCATCTCCAGTGGTGTAATTCGGTTGAAAGTACAGAAATACAATAATAGTTAATGTAGATAGCAAACGCCAAAAAGATTTCCTATTTGAACATCCTTTCGTTCATTATAGTCTCAAAATTCTGAAAAGGCAACTTTAATGTCACTAACTGTGTATAATCAGAGTTTGACATTGTTAATATTATTTCTGTTATTGCATCAGTTATAACTTCAAAGACGAAATTTTTAGTGTGTGTGTGTGTGTGTGTGTGTGTGTGTGTGGGTGTGGGTGTGTGTGTGTGTCTGTGTATGTGTGTGTGTGTGTGTGTGTGTGTGTGGGTGTGGGTGTGGGTGTGGGTGGGTGTGTGTGGGTGTGTATGTATGTATGTATGTATGTATGTATGTATGTATGTATGTATATATCATGCCCAATAGCGATAATCGTACATTAAGGTTACTGGATTGCTCATTAACGTTAATCAAACCAAACTTTAACCTTAATATGTAAAATATTCTTGCCCCTTAATGTTAATGGCTCATTATCGCTATTGAGCACAATAGCGATAATTGGCCATTAACGTTACTATCCCATTATCGCTATTGAGCACGATATATACATATATATATATGTATATATGTATGTATATATATATATATATATATATATATATATATATTAGTACCATATCAGCCAATGTTAACATAACATATAATAAATCATATTACAAACTTATGATGAACTAATGTTGTGCTATAACGTGAATCCTTTTACTCCTCTACTAAGCAGATGGTAGACGCTGGTGTTGTCGGCATCATAGAGATGTAGCGCCAAGATAGGTAGAAATTCATTGTATATATTTATGTAGATATAATCTGATGCAACATCCCCATGAGATGGTGCAATACTTCACAAATGCTGACCCTGCTTTTCCTTCTACAAGGAGTTGCATGTGACGATATATTTTTCAAGGTATTTTCGTTATTATTGTGTCCATAGCATATTTCATTTTGAAGGTAAAATAATATCAACTCTCTAGGTAGGATGTAGTTTATAGGACATCGTTGTTAGAGAGAGAATAAGAATGTTTGAAGAACTAAGGGCATCTGACACACACATGCACCCAGTCACATGACCCACGCCCAGTGTCAGCGTTTTCCGAGGCGTGCGGCGCGGCGGCCGCACCAGCGGGCAAAAGGAAGACAGCCAGCGTACGTGGTGGTCGAGGGTGACGAACAGTGTGTGTCGTGTGCCGTGAAGGTTCTCGGGACTCAAAAGTGTTCTCTAAGTAATCTCCCAAAAGATGAACTAAACACTTCTCCGAGAAAGACAGTGACATTACGCTCTAACCGTTTGTCTTGAACACCCGTCATTATCACCCATAATATATTAACTTTTATAATCTGAGTTTTCTTCCAAACCTGGATATGAAAAATATAATACATATATTAACCAGTTGACCGCTCGCCACAAACTCTGACTCACTTGGACAATTTATATTGGTGAAGCTACCTGAGGCCAACTTAAAAATCGTGAAACAACGTGGGATGAACCACTAAAAACATTAAAAACCCAGGAAACTAAGAAAAACGAAACATTGTGAAACAAGCTGAGATGAGAGCAAGATGAGAGTAGGTACAGAGAAACTAGAAACACTTTGCCCTTGTAGCTTCAGCTGGATTATTCGAAAAGCAATTACTTTGTGGAGACACGTGAAGGCCATGCATGGTACAGCGATACCTGGCTACGACACTTAAAAGTAGTGGCAGATTATTCAAATTGTGAGGCGCCTGTCAACAACACGCAAAAAGTCATCACTGGAAAACATTTATTGAAAATGCTTTAACATAACTTAAGAAAAACTCATGTTAGATTGAATTTCAGTGACTGACGAACTCAATGACTCACTGACTCACTAAATGAATGACTGACTGACAGACTGATTGATTCAATGACATATGAGCTGACCAACTGAAAGGTTTAATGACTGATTGGCTGACTAGTTGACTCAACAAACAACTGTGGCCCTACAACATCTGCCAAAATCTTAATTATATTACTAAATACATATTGCCAAAAAAGAAAATGAGAAAAGCAAAGCAAAAATAGGAGTACATGAATGAAAATTAGCATCAGCATCTTACAAGTGCAGATAATGGATACATATTCCAAAACACCTGAATGTCAAAATGTCCTGACTTCGTCAGTTGATTGACTGATTGATATTAATAAATCTGAAAAAAACCTCCTGGTATAATGTGCTTAGAGAGAGAGAGAGAGAGAGAGAGAGAGAGAGAGAGAGAGAGAGAGAGAGAGAGAGAGAGAGAGAGAGAGAGAGAGAGAGAGGCTAGCGAAAGCCAGAGAGGACCATAAATCTTTGCAGAACAAGTGAAATAGAATAGAACAACACGTCTTTATTTCGTGTCTTGGGAGCCTGTTTTCCCAGGACACGAGATGACCGTGAGTGAAGCAGGTTTGTGCCACTGGAAGCACAAGGATGTTGAAAATTCTTCCTATGAGGCACTCGCACTTGGAATAGTCGAGGGAATAGTAACTGTGAACGCGACCTCTTTAATCTTAGTTATGGGCAACAGAGGCTCCAGTCCTTGCTGCTAAATGGTCTTAGCTGCAGACCAAAAGTGGTATTTAAATATATGAAACTGCCAAAAGGAACGTATAATAATGTCTGGAAACATTTTCTGTTCTAATATATATATATATATATATATATATATATATATATATATATATATATATATATATATATTCTAGTATAATAATCTATAGATAGATATATAATATTTATCTAGAGATAAACACACACACACACACACACACACACACACACACACACACACACACACACACACACACACAAACCCTCGCGCACGCGCGTTTATTTCCTGTACAGTTGGTTATATAGAGAAATAAACGTTTATCAAGAATTAATACAGTTTTCACCATCTAGTAATCCCTGGAACTCCATGTCTGCCTCTGTATTGCCAACTTCCTATGACTTGACTTTATTTAAGAGGAAGGTTTTCAAGACATTTGTCTTTGACTTTCAGCAAACTCTTTTATTCTTTCAGAGGACTGGCAATAATAGTGTTTTTGTTGTTGTTGTTGTTGTTGGTCTTGGTCAGCTTCCCCCCCTTACATAAAAACATCTACATAATAGAACTGTAGTAATGTACAAGAAAAACAAGCAAGTTTTACTTAATTCGAGAAAAAAATAATTTTGATGCAATTTAATGAATTACGCTCTACTGATTATTTCACTTAATAATATAAACACCTGAGTTATTTCAGATATAATATAAGAATGAGTGTGAATAACCCAACTGTATTAGACTTTTGAATGAGAGAAAAACTTTTTTCATATGATAGCTCGTTCTCTTGCTTTCATATTAATCCCTCGAAATAAACAAAAGAGCCAGGTTTTATTCAAGTTTTATAGCCAATGAAGCCCAAATAGCGAGTAACAAGTAAGGGAAATGTTGTTTGAATGAAATCCTTACCATGCTAGCAATGAGCGTGCTGATGTTTCCACGAATTGCCACGATGCTCCACGAATTGCCATTGAGACAAACAGGCATTTTTTTTTTTTTTTTTTTTTTGTGTGTGTGAATATAATGTTTACTGTGACTATCATCAGGCAATTATATATATATATATATATATAGATATATAGATATAGATATATATATATTAATATATAAGATATAGATATTATTAGCAGGAGTAGATGAAGAGGAGGGGGAGGGGGGGGGGTAGTCGTAGCGTGGCGCAGCCTGATTGGTTGGTTGGCTCGGTGTGTTGCGAAAGGCAGACTGGTAGGCTGGTTCTGCGTGGTAGTGGTAACATGGTGGATGAGTCTTCTCTTTTGTGCAGGTAGTATTTGTAGGTCTGGTGCTTGTAGATTCATGATCAGTTTTAGAAAAACTCTCATATATATATATAT
>CM035197.1:781697-799439 GCA_020233015.1 Callinectes sapidus
TGCATGTACCTATTACTTTCCACAATTATTATTATTATTATTATTATTATTATTATTATTATTATTATTATTATTATTATTATTATTATCATTATTATCCTTATTATTAGCATTATTATTGTCATTATTTCCATTATCATTACTATTACTATTGTTATCACTGTCATCACTATTATCATTATTATCATCACCATCATCATCATCATCATCATCATCATCATCATCATCATGACTTTTGTGATATAAATTGATAGACAGCTAGGTAGAAAGAAAGATAGATAAATTATTAAATAGATCAATAGACGACACATCCAAACATACAGACACTGGCAAAATTAATCTTACAACATTTGTACGCACATGATATATCAGTTGCCACTAAAAAATAGGTAGCCGACATTTTATTGCTCGTGTTGACGCACATCGATTAAATAAAGTAATACACTTTTCCTCCTGCAGGTCTTTTCGCTTCGTACATCAATCATCTTTTACTTTCCTGTGCACACATTAAAGGAAATACATACTAGCAATTACCCATACTTATAAATCAAACACCATAAGAACACTTCAAATTTGTGATATATTATTTGGTTCAGTTGTAATCGCGTTAGGTTGAGTGACAAAAATTTCGACTGACATTTCATTAATTACAAAGTTTAATCATTCGAGGGAACGAGAAGTGCTAGGCGTGACTCAAAACTGGAGAGGAAAATTCGCCGACTTACTATGCCTTCTGTTGCATTTGCACCTTGGAGGTTTATTTTCAAAGTCCAATACACGATACAAGAGGTGCTTGTCATTTTACATGAGGCTCTGGAATGGTTAGCTTGACGCCGGATGTCTTGACTAGTTTGATCCGTATCGGCGGTGGACCTACGACGTAAACAATGAAGGTTGCCTTGCCACTGTCCACCAAGGATTCAAGCCCCGGTTCTTCTCCACCGAGCGAAATGCATTAACGTTTACGCCGCAGGCACGCTGATAAATGTAGGCTAGATAAGTATTATAAAACTTGAAAGTAATATTTTGTATAAACCAAAATTCACTAAAGTATATTGGAAGGCATACTTCCCTAACCTTGGAAATATTTATGGGGCACTGTGGAATATTCATAATAATTATGTAAAGGACCTGCACAAAGGATGAACACCAGAAATGAAAGCAAAAATATCCACATAATTTAGCCACTAATTCATGGGCTCCTTTTCCCTCACATTCTGACCTTAAAGGTGTTAAGACACGGAGACGAAACAGTGTTGGAACGCTATTTCAAGGACTAGAATGTGAGACTGTAGGGAAGCGACGGCATACCAGTTTCACAGACGACTGGTAACTCGGTAAAAATATTCTATGTGCTCTAAAGATAGAATGAATATAAAGATCGCGCAGGTTATTTTGCTCACACCATGGTTTCCCGATTCAGTACGAATACGAATTAGAGTGGAAAAATTTTTTTTTCACATATTTTCAACAGAGAGTTCTAATAATATTCCTTGTTGACTGAACTGAAAGAGAAGAGTGAAGTCCAATATGTATAAAAGAATATTGAGACTCATTCGTATTTGAATTCTGTCACTATGTTATCGCTCTTTCAACACATCATTCGGCAAAACACGGCAGAATCTGAAATGACATTAGCAGAGAGCGGCGCATTCAGACACCGCCTTACCAAAGTTCTCATCCTGTCAAGCGAGTATCCTTATGTAGACCAATAATGATAAATCTATTTTAAAGGAATATGTTTGGGTGGTTGCGCTAGCACGCGAAGGTAAGGTAAAGAGCAATAAGGCAACAGCAAACAGTTCTTACAGTTACCGTATATTGAAAATAAACAAAGGGACACTGAGGACCTGTAGCTCAAAAAAACAGATGAATGAGTGGGGCGCGGGTATGCTAGGAAAGGAATTCCACAAACAAAATACAGAAGTATAGTGTCATACATATACAAAAATATTATAATGATAACAACAATATTAGTAAGATTAAAAGAAATAATAGCAATATTAATAATTTAAATAACAATAATAACAGTTCGGATGCCCCTCAGTTGCGGCCTTGCAGTGGAAAAAAACGTATGACAAGCACTGAAGTAGGTGAATATATATATATATATATATATATATATATATATATATCTATATATATTATATCTCTCTATATATAGCTATATATATTATATATAAATATATATAGATATATATATATATATATATATATATATATATATATATCTATATATATATATATATATATATTCTATATATATATAAAGAAAAATCACAGAGACTAAGAAAAATCTTACCCTACCTCCGAAGAAAAAAAAAGTTGGATATCAATCTAGGACAGCAATGTGAATCATTGTCATAAGGCAAGAAAAAAAAAAGACATCACTGCAAAACAGCACAATATAATTACAATAATGAATTTAAACTGAAATTCACGTGTAATTATACCCAGAGTGACGCCATTCTATTTTGTGTTTATAACGTATTTGTATGAATATGTTTGTTACAAAAGAAAAATACAACAAGCATCACTGTTATCATGTTAGTTAAGTTATTTTTTCAGTCTGACTGTAACGAGCCGATATGCAAGACTTTTATCACGACTGCTCCTCAGCAATTGTAATGGCTCTAAATCTGTTGCACGTCTCACTTATTCAGCTACAGTGGCAGTGGATAGAACCAACCTGGCTACCTCAATGTTCATCAAGAACCTACTTTCTGTAAATATAAATTGATTTTGTTGCTCTCATTCTTCGAATTATGAAGTAGTAGCATACGAGTAACAAATTCGCGGAATAAAAAGTACCACAGTTTAATAAATGATGTGCAAGTTTCCTCTCATGTTTTAAAACACAAACCTGGCTAGTTCCTATCCAATGGCAAAACCCTTCCCGTTCCCACTCATATATGTAATTCCCATGAACCAAAAATGTGGAATCTATATTACGGGGACAAAATAGAATGCAATACCAAATCTAATTTATTTTGCTAAACATGAAAACTTGAAATCCCACCTTGCGTGGTGGAGAACAGTAAATCCTGGGGAAAACATTATGTGTGTACAAACACTAACAAGTTTTGTACTCAAAAACCATTTTTATGTTACATGATTTCCATACAAGTCTCATTGTGAAACATTTACCTATTCTGTGTGATAGTAAGTATAACGCGCAAAGATGTGTAATGAACATTAATGAATATCTGTGTAGGAAAGATCAACTCAAAAGTGATTCCTTGCATCACCCTTCCTTATAAAAAAAATTTAAAGATTTTTACAATAAGTCACCGGATTTTATGGTAGTAGCAATAAGTTTATAAATATCAGCAGTGACTTTCCTCTGAATTACTTGTTCGTATCATTTTTCACTTTCGTTACACTATACATTTCACTTTAAATTCATGAAAGCAGTTTGTGAGGTCACATCCTCATTTTTTAATCACTTTTGAATTCATGATAACGGTAGTCGAGTTAATGTTCATGAATCTGAGTAATTTATTAATATGTGTCTTGATACTTCCTTGAGAGTGACTCAATGAACTCGACTTCTTTAATTCTTTATTTTTCTTATTTATTCATGTATTTATTGTTTTTTTTTTCTTTTCTTTTTTCTTTTGGTGGAAAAGAAACGGGGTATACCTCAAGTAAACACTTGAGCTGATATTTTTTGGTAAATCTAAACACAACTCCGCTTGTTGAGGCAAACTACCCTGCAATGTTAGAAACCAGTGCGAGACTTACCTTAGGCATCGTGGTATGGCCAGCTCTGCACGGACAGATCGAACAAGAACTCATCCGAGTGTGAGGCGATAAATCTGCGAAGGAGAACAACTTCAACACGATGTCCAACAGATGTTTGTACTAGAGAAGGAAGAACACGAAAAATGTGAAATACCTTGTCTCGGTAGACTGCAATACTGGCGGTCAAGGGTTTCGTGTGCCGGAGATAAATAATGAATCTGGGTGGTAAGACTGAATTGCAGGCGGAGTATATAGCTTAAAAATAAGCCCAATTTGCATTTCCCCCATTTACAATTACAACATTCATTTCATCATTATATAATAAAACTTGTCATAATAATTCCTCTTATCAAGTAGGTATTACTATGGGCAGTACATAGAATAAGAAACATACGTTGATGGCAAAGTTAAGAGGAGCTAAGATAAAAGTATCATAAATGTATCAAAGTTGGTATAAGAGAGTATAAAATGGCAAAGCAAACTAATCGGGTATCACCCTCAGAGTGCCTTCACTTTTAGTGATTTTTGCACTTTGTGTCTGTGTTTAGCACATGTGGTACATCTAATTCGTTGGATTCTCTGCTGGAACTGGCCCTTAACTAACATAAAGAACCATTTTTTCTTTTACCTGTTTCCTCTTTGGCGTGAGTGTAGAGACCTTACGGGCCTTGGAACATTTTGTTTTGTCCCCTCTTTTGCTACATCCACATGGTTGTATTGTACGTGCTTCCATCTTTTGTTTATTTTTTATGACATACGCATCCTTTCTACAAATATTACAAGTAGGTTTCTTACTTCGCTTCTTTATTTTGGATTCTTTGCAGATGAGCTTCTTCTTAGGTTCTTTAGGTTTAGAGCGTTTGCATGACCGACAATTTGACCTGCATTTCTCTTTGCTTTGCTTGTTTCTAGCTTTCTTGAGTTTCCTGGGTTTGCGTAAAGAGTGAGACGGTAGTGTCACAGCTTTCTTCCTTCGGGAAAAGCGTTGAGATGAAGATGGCACAGGTTGTGGAAGTTCCCATTTGGGTACAGTGCTTCGCGGGCGGGTGATGCAGGCTGACTCGAAGGTGAATACTGCCAGGCATTACTTGGTAGAGGTGGAAAGACGGGTACAAGCAAAGGTCGGGAAATCTGAGGTGGACTGGTTGAAGTGGGCACAATACTTATGGAGGGAGGAGGGACAGGAGCGGAGGAACGTGACTTGGACTGATGAGATGGCACCTCACGAACTTGTGATCCTAAGGATGTTTCTCCCTTGACCCCGGGAGGTTGCAAAGAGGAAACAAGATGAGAGGTTGTTGAGCTGCTATGGAAATCAGGTGATGACGAACCAGAAAGATTGACATTAACACTCTTCTTTGATTGCAGTTTCATGGCATCACTAGGAAGGATGAGGTTCAGTGAATCATGGGATGTAATGGTATCTACTGGCGAGGGAGATGTGCCATCCATGACTGGTCTGTTGTCGGTTTCACTTTCATGGAACCTGGCAGCATATTGGTTATCGGGGTTGAGGATCTGCTGCAAAGTCTCGGAGCTACAACCTTTCCCGTTCCACATCTGGTGACATCCTGGTCCCAACAAAGGGGGCTCCTCTCTCCACTCATCCTCTTTCCCTTCGAGCTCTGCCAATAACATTTCATCCATCTCATCAGACATCGCATCCTCCAGAACATAGTTGTGTTCTTTCTGGTCGCTCATAGCACTGAGGTCCCCATCCCCCTCGGTCCCCTCCGCAACCACTCTCGAAGCAAAGGTCCACACGCAAAGGCACGCTAATAAACACAAAAAATTCTTCATTCGGACATAATAATCTATTTTCTAGGAGCGAAGAGGATGCACTGGGTAATGTATTCAGTTCACATCTGCCAAAAATAGGTACACGCTCTTGAAACAGACTGTTTATCTTTCAACACAGAAAGTAACGTTCTCCTTCATTTTCTGTAGAATATCCTTTGGAATGTTTCCTTGTGCAAACATTTAAATAGTGACAATTAATGTAATTATCTTGATTCAGTTTGTCAACAATTAGTTGTTCTCTTTCGATGTGGAAGGAAAGGTGCCACACATGGGGAGAGGTAAAGATTAGGTGCTGCTTTTCATTATATTCCCGCATGCTGTCAAAGAATTATCAAACTGGTGTTTGCATTCAATCATATATACACTTTTTTTCTGAGGATTCATGATGAAAACTGTTCGCATTTAATATATTTTGTTTTCGACAACAGCAAAGGGGAAGAATGTTGTAAAGTGAAAAGAACTGATAAAAAAATACATGCTTTATTTGAATTATGTTTTAAAGATAACATGGTAGTTTATCCATATTTATTTATTTATTTTTTGTTGTTGTTGTTGTTGTTAATGAAGTTATGGAAAGTTGTTGTTTTCGCACACACACTTTACTAAAAGTACTGAATACATGTACAATGTAATGTATAGATTTTATTTTGAAATATGAATAACAGTAGTATGACTAGAATAAAGATCCACTGAAGTATCAGTCCCCCTAAAAGTGACAAAAGGTTTACTCAAGATTAGAAAAGTATCTTAAGATCTTACTGGAAAAAATAGGGAAAAACATTATAAGAGACAGGGATTTTCAAAGGTTTGCAATTCAAATGGATGAAATATTACAAAGGTTTGCTTATTACATTAAGGAGGTGGACCAAATATTGGTAAAAAAAAAAAAAAAAAAAAAAACAGACGCAGAAGGGGGAGGTTTCTCCGACCCTTCTACTGCTGCTGTGGTAGACGGCTATTGTTCTTCCCCTAAAGCTATTAACAGTGGTGTTCCTCAGGGTTGTGTCCTATCACCCACTATCATTCTACTTTTTGTTAATGATCTCCTAAACCAAACTTCTTGCCCTATCCCTTCCTACGCTGATGATACCACCCTACACTTTTCCATGTCTTTTCAGACGACCAATCTTCCAAGATGTTAAGAGTGATGCAACAGAACACCTGACTTCTGATCTCTCTAAGATTTCTAATTGGGTCAGAGAAAACTTAGTGTTCTATTCCTCAAAAACTCTATTTCTCCATCTATGAAATTGACACAACTTTGCAGACTCTTCTTTAATGATGCCTAGCCTTCCCTCTCTTCTACAGTGAATATCCTGTCTCAACTTTACTCATAATCTAAACTGGAAACTTTATATATCATTTCTTGTTAAAACCGCTTGTATAAAATTAGGTGTTCTGAGGCGTCTCTGACAGTTTTTTTCATCCCCCGAACTGCTAACTCTATACAATCACTGTAAAAATATCCATGCTACATGGAAAGGAATTATTATTATTATCATTATTATTATTATTATTATTATTATTATTATTATTATTATTATTATTATTATTATTATCATTATTATTGTCCGTTCACGTACAGATTACTCATCGCATGAATGGGGAGGCTCCACTCATAAAACTCTGTTAGATAAGTTGGAATCAAAAACTTTTCGTCTCATCAACTCTATACCGACTTCAATCTCTCTCTCTCTCTTCGCCGGAATGTTGCATATCTTGTTATCTTCTATCCCTATTTTCACGCTGACTGCTCAATTGATCTAGTTAACTGCATACCTCTCGTCCTCTTGCGGCATTGCTGCACAAGTTTTTCTTTTTTTCTCTCATTCCTACTCTGTCCAACTCTTTAATGCAAGATTTAACCAGTACTCTCAATAATTCATTCTTTTCTTCGGTAAACTATGGAACATCCTACCTGTCTCTGTATTTCCAACTTCCCATGACTTAACTCTATTTAAGACGGAGGTTTCAAAACATTTGTCATCCTTTCAGGGGACTGTCAATAATAGTGCGAATTTTTGTTTTCATTGTTTATGTTGGCCTTGGCCGGCTTCCCTCTCTTACATAAACACACACACACACACACACACACACGCACACACACACACACACACACACAGAGCGAGAGAGAGAGAGAGAGAGAGAGAGAGAGAGAGAGAGAGAGAGAGAGAGAGAGAGAGAGAGAGAGAGAGAGAGAGAGAGAGAGAGAGAGAGAGAGAGAGAGAGAGAGAGAGAGAGAGAGAGAGAGAATGCGTTGGTCAGATAGATAAATAAAGATAGATATAGACAGATAAATATCATGCATAAATGTTGATTAAATTTTGTTGACTGTTTTCCTGACCTGAAGCCTCAGCAAAGAAAAGAAAAGAAAAATACGCTTAGAATGTCAAATTCATGTAAAAGAACTCATAAATCATATATTCTAGTCTCGGTGGAGGTGACCCTGCACTTCTCCCAGGATGCACCGCGCCAAACAAACCGTGACGAATATAATTATGTCTCCTCCCCAGTTCCCGACGGGAGGCGAGGCTGTGAGGGTTTCATGTCAACTACCATTAGAATATTACCCGCTTTCAAAGTAGCGCCACATTTTTTTTTTTTTTTTTTTTTTTTTTTTTTGCCAAAGTGCCCTAAGTGAATTAGTAGATAACGTTGTTACTGACCAGCGAAACAATATCATGACCAGTCGGACAGCTGCAGAGAGTAGTTCATCGTTTAAGATTTGCCTGTGCTTGAATTTCATAGTGAGATTAGGGCGTGCCAACAAACAGACACAGATCTTCGTGCAAATACAAAGGTAATTTGATAACTTTACTGAGAAAATGGAAGAAGCGGCAGATAGTGAGATTGTGGCAACACATAATTTCATTTTTAATGCAAGAAGACGTTGATTGTGAAAAGATGTTTGTATATTCTAAAGACCATATGAACAAATGAACTAATACAACATATACAACCATACGGAAACTCAATAATAATAATGACGGTGATAGTTATGGTAGAGATACCTGTAATGACAATAATGATTATAATAATGTCGATGCCACGCACCAGCAACGATACTTATTGTTATATCAAACATCACACAAGAGATGCATAGATGAATGCTTAGGAAGTAAATTAAGTGTTCTACTATGTGATGATGGTTTTGTTGAGAAAATGTAACTATAGTGAGTGATGAACACTTGGCGGCGGAAATTGATAACAAACACGGTGATAACCAGCATTCTCTTTAGCTTCTTAATCTTAATGTATAATTACATCTGTCCCCGGGAAGGTGTCGCGTAAGTTTACTCAATTGACATTTTGAAGTCGTGTGTATTCAGTCTTAATGAAGGTCCACAAGTTTACAAACCAGTAACGTGTACCTGCAAACATCCAGTCATCGCTAAGCATACAGCAGCATTTTGTCATAATTGCTAAACAAAACACCACGCTTTTCACTTTATCCAATTCTTGGGAATATATATATATATATATATATATATATATATATATATATATATATATATATATATATATATATATATATATATATATATATATATATAATATATATAATATATACCAACACCCACACACACACACACACACACACACACACACACACACACACACACACACACACACACACACACACAGGAAACAGTTCCGGTAATAAATGTCTTTCTTCCAGGGATAGAGATACAATATAAAATTATGATGTGGTGACTGTGGTCAGCAAGAATATTGCTGAATATATGTATTCTATCTATCAGTATGTGTTTTCTTGTTTGGGGGTAACTCCCACACTAAAATCAATATCTACTTTTATCTGTTATAAAAGCAAGGCACGCATTCTTCCACGATTCATTCTTTATTGCTAAGGTAACATTTACTAAAGATGAGAACTCCATCACAAACATTACTTAAACGAATCAATGTAAAGAGTCGAGAGGTGTACGTACCTACGGGGAAAGTAAATTAGCACTTGAAAGAACTGAAGTGAAATATCATGTTCTCACAACTTTCACAAGGCATAGGAAGTAAATTAATTCCATTGCTTTAAATTCTTGCATCATCTTGTCAGGAAGGCTGAATCGACCATTGTGACATAGTTAGGTTACAATCACATATGATTGCATAGCACAAAGGGGAATGTCGCTGGAGAGTGAAAGAAGTGATGTTTTGTCAACTACACCTTGCCATAAAGCTGCAGCTTGCCGAATCTGGATATCACGCATTTATTCTAAATCACCATTAACACCTGGTGCAGTTTTGGGAGATGTCGATTTCGTGAGATGTTATTACAATTTGAAGGTCGATTGCAATAAATCAGATGAGGTGGTGAAGGGGTGGAATTTCGAGGTAGTTATGACGTCACATTTTACACCTTCGGGGCCTTTGGAAAGAGAGGCAATTGCGTGCATATCACATTTGGCTTAAGTATACTGAGATTTATGACTTAAGCTAATTTTCAAAAAAATATATGTAGAATACTATAATTTAAGAATTTTTTTTACACACGCAATAAAGCGTACATAGCAACTCTACACTTTATGCAATACTTGTTTTCGATTTTCATTTCATGTTCCTTTACTTACTGGAATTTAAGAGCCAAATTGGAAAATGTGATATTCCTGCCATGATTCTGAAAAATCAAAGAGCAGATTACAGACACCATGCATGACGTGATCAATACAGTATCGATACGAACAAACAGCAACGTTAGCACACCACATCTTCATTCGTTCGTATTGTTATGATGTGACAGTCTGCATACCAGTTGTTACTTTCACTGGAGAAAGGAATATTCTGACACATTATCATATACAGTTAAGTTCAAATATTGCTTTATTGTTTACTGGAAATACTGCGAAATTAGCTTGAACGCAAAGACACATACGAAACTCGAATCTTGAAACATACATAGTTTTCCTATCCGAAATTGACTCGACTTTTTATCAATTCAGTTTTCCAAAACCATTTTCGAGTGGCCATAAAACTATTGTACACCATGTTTCTTATCTAAATGTTGTAGTGTCTTTATTGTCATAAGAAGGTGAGATTAACAAACTATAATTTAAAAAAACTATAACAAACTGTGCACCTCCATTGCATCCACAAGTTCCTCGATCTAAAAAAAAAAAAAAATTCATTTCCTTTTCGAATGACATATAAAGCTTATATTGTTACAAAAAACACATGTCAAAAGGATAAATATTATTGAGAATAAGCTGTGATCCAGAAAGTGACGATCATTGTCTAGCAAAGTGTATACTATTGTTTAGTAAGTAAAAAATAGTGCTAGTGTTTTATATATCATTGAGTTGGAACGTAGTGACGAAACTCCTGTTAGTGATCCTACACGGTTTGAGAAATGCTAACAATAATGGTTACCGAAATGCAAGCGAACTCAAGATATGTACAAAACAACAAATGTACCAATAGCAATACGAACATTCTGATTAACTTCCGAATTCATCAAATCCTGCTATTTCAAAATACTGTGGAGATTTGCAAATACAAGGAAGAGAAAAACAAAATATCATTAATTGCCGAAAGGAATACTGGCACAAAAAGTTGTCGTATAGCCATACAATTATATAGGAATGCCATTATTTTTCAACATCAGTAGATGTGCAATAGAGGTTTAACCGATGCAGAACAATTATCATTGGAATAAACTATTACCCTAACGAATAGCAAAAAAAAAAAAAAAAAAAAAGAATATCGTGGGCAGAAATGTTTCAGGTTAATGCGGACTACAGCTTATTACAGATCAGGTTAGAAATTTGTTTTTCGTACATATCTTCACAAGACAGGTTATCAGTCGCATGTCTTGAGAACTTAGGAAGATTGACAATAAATAATAGATGGCGAATCAGAAGGGCGTTGGTGAGTAAGTCCCATCGTGTCCTTCAGTGCCCTGGTGGATGTATAGCTCTCCTTACATGACTGAGTGGTAGAGAGGATGCAAATGTAATATCAAATATCTTATGAATTCTACAAATTGTAATTCTTCGGCACGGACTTTCCCTTTATGAAGTCGCATGGATCCTGACCTCAATACACCAGGCACGTCGTGTTTGTAGTGCAACAGAAACAGTTTTAGTCTATTTCCTACAGCTTGTTTGAACTTAATTCCTCATTTTTGTGAGTTACAACTGAATATATGAAATAGATCAAAATACTAAATGCATGCTAGAAAAGATAATAATAAACGAGAGTCAGTTCTGAATCGTGATTCATCAACGTCGAGCTTGTTGGGAATGGAATTCAAAATCTAAAATTAGATGAATGAATAAATGAATAAATATGTAGATAAATTAATAAAATAATAACAATGATAGCAACAACAATAACAACAGCAACAATAACAACAACGATAATAATGATGATGATAATAATAATAATAATAATAATAATAATAATAATAATAATAATAATAATAATAATAATAATAATATTTTTTATATTATTTTGGGAAATTGTCTCTTGTCATGATTAAGTTTTCGATGCAGGTCAGATGGACTAACCAAGAATGCAATTATGATTATTTACTTAAATTGATATTCTTATCTCGCTAATGGAGCGAGACCTCAAAATATGATTGAGAACTGAAGTTTTCAGAACGTTCTATATGTAACTAATTTTCATTCATAAATGGAGTTTATAATTTTTCATAATATTGTTTTTCTTCTTGGAGAGAAAAAAAAAAAAAAAAAAAAAAAAAACGGCGTGCCGAGAATAAACGTTTTTGCTATGAATGATCTTACAATCCGGTCTAGTCTTCAATCAATAGTCCTAAAGACCATAGTTGGGTGGTTGGTAAATTGCCTTTTATCATCTCTTCCCGGTACACATACACACAGATGTAAGTTTGTATTTCATAATGAGTTCTAGGTAGAAATGAGAACTGCTCCACGTATTGGACGGCAGGCAGGGTACGCAGCTACGCTGGCAAATGTCTTGGATTACAGAGGAGGTGATTGACATATGAACATAATTAGGGTGCGAGGGGATGGATTAGTTAGTGAGTAATGTGAGGGAACAGCACTGTACGTTTGAGTGTTACCCATGAAATGTGGTTGAAGAAGGAATGCTATATAGTACCGTAACTCACATCCCCTGCAGCTAATGATCGACGCTTGAAAGGAATTGGCAGTCGAGTCTGTCCCCAGTGATTTAACAGCTGAAAGAATCCGTCTAAGATTCCCACCTCCTTTAACTAATGGGGTCTTGTTCTTGTTTATGGGTCCGTTAGAGACACTGATGCCGAGCACAACACCCTCAGTGAGATGGCTGTAGTTTGGATGGGGCTGTTGGCAGTACACGACGACAATCACTACAATAATGTATAATATCGTTGATATTATTCCTGACTGGACTGAGGCAGCCTGCGACGAAAAACAATGATATATGAAACAAATCCAGAAAAAATCCTCACCTGTTTATTCTATACATCTTACTCTGAAATTGCAAGTAACCTCCGTGTATTGCAAGCAACAGACTAGATTTTGGCATTTCCGGCATTTTTTGTGTCGAGTATGCTCTACATACTCGTAGATGGGGTGTTCCACTAACTCTGTTCTTATAGGCAGGATGGAATGAATAGCTTTTTGTTCTATCAACTCCTTGACTGACAACCTCTTTTCATCACCGTAATATTGCATCTCTTGCTATTTTCTACCGATATTTTCATGCCAAATGGTCGTTTGATCTAGCTAACTGCATGCCTCTCTTTCCTCGGCCTCGCTGCACAATCCCTATTCTGTCCACCTCTCTATTTCAAGAGTTATTCATTACAGTTATTTATTCATTCTTTTCTCTGGTAAACTCTGCAACTCCCTGCCTGTTTCTGTAGTCCTATTTTCCTATGACTAGAACTCATTTAAAAGTGAGGTTTCAAGACTAATGTTTCACATCCCCCTCAAGGACATGCACCTCCGTAGGCCTCTTCTATAAGAAATTTGTTGTTATCTTTGGCCGGTTTTCTTCAGATTGCATGAAAAGTAAGCAAGTTTATGATAAGATTTTCAATGAGGAAATCAAAGCTTGAGCTAGGGGAACGCTATACTTAGGTATGTATATTGTATGTTCTTTGAATGGCCTCACATACCTTTTGATTCGAACTTATAGTTTTTTTTTTTTTCAGACAAACGTTATGGTATTATCATTGTTATTATCATCATCATCACTATTAGTATTGTTACCATCATTATTGTTGTTTATAATAATAATCATAATGATATTGCTAATAATAATAATGATAATATATATATATATATATATATATATATATATATATATATATATATATATATATATATATATATATAATATATATATAATATATATATATATATATATATATATATACTGCTGTTTCCATGTCAGAGACTCATCTATGTGTACTGACTGCATAACAGATGTGATGGCGTCTGGTATGGAGGTGTAAATTCCTCATTCTTTCTATCAACCTAAACCTTCAAAGCCTTGGTTTAACATCCTTCCCAAAACCTAGTTGCCCGGTGGGAGATATAGCGTTTTCCCGTTAACCTTTGGGATGCTAAGTGATCTGAGCTGTTGCGGCACCTAATGGAATCATTTCCATTTTCCTTGGTTTAACACAGCCTGTTCTCCCGCTATGCTTGATAGGGAAATTTTCCACAAAAGGTACTTGAGCCTTCCATCACCTGAATATTATGCGCTTTATATTTCTGCCCGGAATTACGTAAAATCCGGTCTCTAACTTGCCAAACACTCCCTCATCAATAGGAAATATCAGAAATCTTTCCAGATTCAACTGTTTTCGAGACTTCTGGCATGTGACACCAAAAAACATCCTCAATTACTATACTATCTAATCTTTTCCTTTTTTAATTTAATTTTGATGGCATTACTACTATCTCATCTGAAATCTTTTCTAAAAATTTTTGCTAGTAATTCTGTCTTGGATGATTCTGAGCTTATACCTCCACCTCCTCCTCATTTTGACTATTTCATACCTCTGTTTGAAATTCTTCGCAATATTTTTTGCAGGCTTTAGCTGGCCCAATCACTCGGGATGCTAATGGATCTGATTGGGTCCCTCCTATCCTCCCCAAAATTTGTGCCTCCGTGCTTGCATCTTGCCAGGGTTAACTGTTTAAGCACTGTCTATCGACTTCTATATTTCCTTATTGCTAGAAGTTTCTCTACACGCAGCCTATTCCAAAAAAGGCTACAATTCTAATCCCTCAAAATACAGCCCTTTATGTAACCTGTCACAAATCTTTTTTCTTTTTAATATATCCTCAATAGGAAGTTCTTTAACACTTGTTACTTCATAATCTATTTCATTGGCAAAAGAGCTTCCGTCAAGGCCGCTCTAATAGTGATCTTTTGGCTGAGATATTTGGTGAAACTTTTTATTTTGCAACAAACTTATCTCCTACGTTTTCATATAACGTTCTCTCAAGTTTCTTATCCGATATTTCTATTATTGCTTTGGTAGAAAGCCATAGTTCTATCCTTTCGCTCACTCTCTTATTATTCATCAATGATCTTCTAAATCGAACTTCTTCTGGCATCCATTTCTACGCAGACAGTAATATCCTACACTTTTACACGTCTTTCCAGAGTCGACCAACCTTTCAGGATGTAATCAGATCATAATCGGATGCCAAAGAACACCGGACTTCTGATGTCTCTGAAATTTCTGATTGGGGCACAGATAACTTAGTAGTGTTCAATGCCTCATAATTCAATTCCTCCATCTACCTATTCGACACAACCTTCCAAACCATCCGCTTTTCTTCAATGAAACTCAACTGCCTAACCTCTCCTACATTGAATATCCTCAACATGTCCATCATTTATAATCTAAATGGGAGACATCAAATCTCATTTCTTACTGGAATAGCTTCTATGAAATTGGGTGTTCTGAGGTGTCTCTGCCCGTTTTTCTCACTCACCTCTAACTGTTAAATCTGTACAAGATCCACCAATATATAGAGTACTATTTGTATGTATGAGGGAGTTCCCGTCACCTTGTTTTACTAGCTAAAGTGTAATCTAAAGCTCTTCGTCTTACTAATTCCAGATCTCTGGCTGACTGTCTCCAGCGATACAATGTTGTGCCTCCTGCTATTTCCTATCGGAATTTTCATGCCATCCTCTCTTCTGATCTTTCTAACAACATACCTTCTTCCTGCAGTCTCTATGTATAAGGTTTCTTCTTCCTCTCGTCCCTATTCGTTGCAACTCCCTAATACAAGACTTAATCAATACTCTCAATCATTGCTCTGAAATTCTCCACCACTCTTTGTATTTCCTGTGAGTAGAATTCATTTTAAGAGGGAACAATTTTCCCATTCATTTAGCTTAGTTTCCCTGACCTGTACGAGAACCGGTAACTAAGTGGGAATTTTTGTTTACTCTTCTTGCTGTCTTTGGCCAGCAGGAATATATATATATATATATATATATATATATATATATATATATATATATATATATATATATATATATATATATATATATATATATATATATATATGTTATATTATTGTTTATATATTTGTGTTGATAAATGAAAACAAAGGTATGCTACATATTTCTCTTTTCCTACATTATATACGAAGTAATTAAATTTCGTTCATTGCATTAATAAATGTTATACGTAGTAAAACTCCAATAATTAGTCATATTACAAGACGATGCATCACCAGAATTAAATCAATAACTATATACAAAATGTAAATTTCTAGTCATCAATCTACCTCAGCAGTCCTTCAGACAAACACCTCAAACGCAATACAACTCCAATGTATCTTATCACATAAATTTATAGATCATCTTTCTTTTCCCCTACCAATTCTTGTCCTTGATTCTATTGGAACAATCTACCCAACTCCCCTGAGGAAGCTGCTGTAGGTGAGGGACGGATGGACACTGGTTTAGAGGAGAAAATGGGCATAAGGGAGGAATGGAAGGATCCACGCACAGGGGGAAATGTGAGAGAGATTAACGAGACTGCAGAGGGACAGACAGTGGAGAAAGGCGGTAATTGGAAAGGAACGGACACGGCTAAGGAAGGGAAGGGTGGAGGTCTGAGAAGAGAGGGAAAAGGCTGACTCTGGAGCGAGTAAGCCAGGAAGAACCACATCGAAATGAGTGTGCGCATGTGTGTATTTCATTTTATTTTTTTTATCTTTCCTATACCAATGTCGCCCAGCCAGTCTCTCCCCAAAGGAAATAGATCAGAGCTTACACTGACCATCCTCGGGTAGGACTGAGACCACCCAACCCACCACACAAAAGGACAATGAGAACACAGCCCCTCGAGTTACACCTACCTACTTGCTAATAGGTGAACAGAGGCTATACATTAAGAGGCTCGCCCATTTGTCTCGGTGAGCCCGGGACTCGAACCAGGGCCCTCTCGGTTAGCCGAGCGTACTTCGCGTTGTGTGTGTGTGTGTGTGTGTGCGTGTGTGTGTGTGTGTGTGTGTGTGTGTGTGTGTGTGTGTGTGTCTGTGTGTGTGTGTGTGTGTGTGTGTGTGTGTGTGTGTGTGTGTATTATGCAAGAAGCTAAAACAGCCCAAGGAAAAAAAAACTACTTATTTGCTAGTCTCAGTGCAAATCCGAGAGAGTTGGCCAAAAGAAAGTGATAAATGGCTTTAAACCTCCTCCTTGAATTGTTTCAAGTCATAGGAAAATGAAAATACAAAAGCAGGTAGTTTCAAACTTTACCAAAGAAAGACCTGAATGATTGAGGGTACTATTGGTTAACTTTTGTATTACAGATGTGGACAGAATAGGGGTAAGAGGAAAAAGAAAGTCTTGTGTAGTAAGGCTCCAGGAGAAGGAAGAGGCATGCAGTTAGTAAGATCAGAAGAGCAGTTGGCATGAAAATAACGGTAGAAGATAAAAAGATGCAATATTGCGGCATTTACAAAAAAGGCTGCAGACAGTCAATCACAGGAAAGGAGTCGATGAGACGAAAAGCTTTTGATTTCACCTTATCTAACAAAATAATGTGAGTGCAACCCCGCAATGGTGGTTTCCCATACATGATAGGAGTAAATAATACATAGGTAGATAAAGGCCCTTGTATAGAGGTAGCAGTTGGGAGGTGAGAAAAAGGCTGTTGGAAATGTGTGTGTGTGTGTGTGTGTGTGTGTGTGTGTGTGTGTGTGTGTGTGTGTGTGTGTGTGATATATATATATA
>CM035197.1:814071-829309 GCA_020233015.1 Callinectes sapidus
GAGAGAGAGAGAGAGAGAGAGAGAGAGAGAGAGAGAGAGAGAGAGAGAGAGAGATCCATACTCAGGTCAAAACTGCACCTCAATTTAACCTCGTTTGCAAAAATTTTGTTTTTAATGAGTTATTTTAGAAGATAAGAACATGAGAGGGAGGCTGCAAGAGGCCGTTAGATCTATTCGTGGCAGTCCCTAAGTGAACATATATACCTAATTCCACCTATCATCCTCATCAATAAACTTGTCCAATCTTCTCTTAAAACTCCACAATGTCTGAGCACTAACAATATGATTTTTGAGTCTGTTCCATTCATCAACTAATCTAACCCTATTTGAAAACCAGTTAATTCCTTTTTCTCTCCTAAACCTAGATTTTTCCAGGTTGAACACGCTATTTCTGGTTATAACGTGATTATTATCCCTAAGAACCTTGCTAATGTCCCCTTTGTTATAACCCCTAAACAACTTAAATACTTATAATAGGTCCCCCCTCTAATCTCGTTTTTATATCCATTTAGACGTTCCTCTTTGCACCGATTCTAGTAGCTTTATTATATTCTTCTGATATAGATATAAATATCGACTAGTAGTAGGAACTCCATGAACTGTTAATAGAATTATTAAACACGTTTGAGGTAAAAAGAAGAGCACGTGTAGGTAAAGCGTAGCGTGATGAGCTTTTTTTCCCCTTCTTTTTTTACTACAGTTTTGCATTCATCTCTCTCTCTCTCTCTCTCTCTCTCTCTCTCTCTCTCTCTCTCTCTCTCTCTCTCTCTCTGGCCGTTTGCACACCAGTCCCTTGTTTTGTTCGTCTTACATGATATAAAAGAAAAAATACTGCATTCCACATCCACACAATGTTGATAATTAACATAATTAAAGCATAATTAACGAGCCTGATAAAGTTGCGCATATAAATTGAAAACATTCATTAAACACGTAAGACATTTAATCAGTCGTGATTATTGAAGTTATTGTAAGTTTTCTTATTGAGTTTTTTTTAGAGCGATCGGTTCGTTTATATTTATATTATTCCCGCTCTATCAAATTCAATTTCAAAGAAATACTGTTATTGTACAAGAAGATGACAACACACTACTGATGACGATCAACTAAAAGTGATGATCTTTACATCTAGCACACTAACCAAGAGAGAGAGAGAGAGAGAGAGAGAGAGAGAGAGAGAGAGAGAGAGAGAGGGGGGGGGGGGGGGTCGAGTGAAAAAAATGCATCAAGCATACGCACTGTTCATAAGGATGCGCTGCCAGTTTCATGGTCATCGGGCGGCAATGTTTACGAGACATCAGTCACGATCTGTGTCACTCTGCGCCCGCTTGTAGTGGCAGGATCTAATGTACCGGCCATTGTTCTGTGTGCAAACATCGTAGGTACGCAGTGGCCACTAGTAATCATATGCACAAGAGAAACCAAATGTCCGATACTCTGAAACGCTTCCTGACAAACAGGGTGTACTGGCCGCAGTGGTTGAGACTGCTTCACTAACCCACTGCCTCTCGAACGGAGGGATTCAAAACACCCAACACTCCAGTGTCTCGACTGCTTATTCAAATTGTATCACTTAATTCTGCTCATAACTATCTATAGATTTGAGGAAATTGATAATGATTATTGATGAGACTCACTAGTCAGATGCTGTTCTAAGGTTTTTTCTATCTCTTGATAAAAATAAGTAAATAAATAAAACTGGTCATTACGTGCGTCATGATGTAAGCTCCGTCAGCTCAGTTACAGTGAGGAGTTCAGGGAAGGTGAGTGAAGTGACTGTTGAGCTACCGGTGAGAAATAACACTGTGACGAAGGCAGGATGTGTAGGAAACGACTATATGTGAGATATACAAGATAAACACTGGACTACACACGCTCTTCCAGCTTAGTAAGTATGACTATAGTGTTAGTGAATGTCCTCTATGTTTCCCTGCAACTTTTACTCTCTCTCTCTCTCTCTCTCTCTCTCTCTCTCTCTCTCTCTCTCTCTCTCTCTCTAACACAGACAAACACCCTGGCCAAAGAACCACAAAGTAAGAAATAGGGATATGGTGTGTCCGTGCCACTTACGCCACACACTTCCATCTTCCCATGATCTAGTACGCTTTGAGCTGAAGATTCTCTCTCTCTCTCTCTCTCTCTCTCTCTCTCTCTCTCTCTCTCTCTCTCTCTCTCTCTCTCTCTCTCTCTCTCTCTCTCTCCCTCTCTCTCATTTCCTAAACCACGACGCAGAGCAGAATAAAGAAGGGGTCTGTCTGTACAGTAGCGCACGAGTTGCAGCTGGATCGATGTTCAGAAAAGAGTAAAGGAGAGTTAGTGAAGACAGGAAGTGTGGTGAAGGGAGAGGAAAGAGGACTCCTAAGTGAATTGGGTGAACGGACCGGCAGGCGATTGGGAGTGAGAAAGTGGTAAGAAAAAAAGATTAAGCGGGAAGGGAATGATGGGGAGAGCAAATGGAAGGCGAGGGTTAGTCAGTAGCAGTTGTGTGAGGCTGATAGTAGCAGGTTTGAGGGAAAAAAAATATTGTGCGCTCACCAGGAATTCAAGAGCCTGACGTTCATGTACAAGTGGAGGGATAGGAGGATACCGACTGAGGCGGAAAGTCAAGTTGCTGTGAAGGGGCGTTGTATGTTGATTCCTTTCTGTAGTTTGGATGTGCAGGAAGGTGATGGGGGAGATTGGGCGTACTAGGGAACGATATGCGATGTGTGCTGAGTTGAAAAGCGAAAAATGCAAGTGGCATAATAATGTTGGTACGAATAATAATGGTTAAGGGATGGAGTGACGAGGAAGGAATATGGATAAGTGAAAACGAAAGGACGAAAAAAAAATGGAAAAAAAGAAAACGAACGAGATCAAGAAGGAAAAAAAAAGAGAGAGAAATGGAGAGCTGAATTGAGCGAGCAGCTCCTGATGAAAGGCTGAATGGTTGGAAAGGTGAGACTTTCAGAAACTAGGAGTAAAAGTGGGTCACAGTTGGTTTTCTTATTAGGAAAGACAAAAATCATATAAAGAAGAAAAAATCAACGTAAAGACTCATTCGCTCGATGAAAAATCTAAGTATAGCTTTAAAAAGTGCAGTGATGGTGAGTGAGCTTCAATATGACGCTAAGGTGGGTCGGTACGGTAAGAGTCTCCACAAGGACGGAGACGTAAAAGATTAGGTTAGTGGAGAGAGAAGAGAGAGGAGATAGATTAACAGAGGGAAGGCATGGGGAGCCAGAGGGGGTTGTAAAATATGTACACTGTCAAAAGACCATCGCTAAAGAGTTGGAAGAATGTTTTCTTCTTAGACAATAACAGAACAATGGCAATAAGTATAGTGAGATTTATTTAGCCCATGTGTATCGTAACGTAGTGATAGCGTAGTTTACACCCCAGTTACACACACACACACACACACACACACACACACACACACACACACACACACAAGGTTTCATATGAGTCGTAACAAGCAAAGTAGAACATAGTGAAGGTTAGAGAATTGAAAAAAGGATTTCGAGCAGGACGTGAAAAGCGATGGGTGAGACGAAAGACGTAAAGGAATAAAAAAAGAAAAATGGAGAGGGAGGGTAGTGGGGGATCAGGAGGGGAGAGGAGGAGGAATATTGATACCGGGAAATGAAATACAGATATTTTCACCCCTAAAATTTGTGGTAACTCCTAATTACATCACTTTACCACAACAATCTTGTGGGACGTATGGTGAATCTAAAATACCCCAAAATTGTAAAAATGAGGACTGATTAAGGCATAATTTCACTAATGAATGGATGAGTGAACGCCACAGTTACGTCATGCATACCTTATTTGATTTACAGTTTCACTGAGTTAGCTAATGTGGGCTTCGATCTTAAATGACAAGGAGGGGGGAGGGGGTGCGGACGTATTGTAAATGGTAATAAATCTTTATAATACAATCCCCTTCCTTTTCCACACCACCACTACGACCCTCTTGGTCGTAGCACGTTGGAAATCGGAGATTTTAGGTAGGGACACGAAATGAGCGAAATATAGGGCAATATCACAATAGAATTACGATCTCTTTCACGCCTGCGGGGTTGCGCGCTCCCGGACCCGCCCTCTACGATACTAACTTAACCCTAACATAAACCTGACCTAATGTATCCTAGTCTAGGAGATGGGGTGGGGGGTGCGGCGCCCCACGGACACCGCTCCCCCTGCTTGGACATTAACCTAACCCTTATATAAATCTGATCTAACGTATCCTAGCCGGGAGGGCTGCTCTCCCCCCGGTACCCTCCTACAACAGTCACATAAACCTAGTGTACCCTAACAAAACGCCTTAAAAATTACACCATAATACCTTACTGTTGAGGTTGTGGCAACACTCCCGTAGGAGCAGAAAGCGTAGCTGAGGAGTGTTCTCATTGGCTGAAAGTTACCCACGTCATCTACGTCATTAAAGTGTCACCATGTGAGGAGCCTTTGACATTCTAATATCCTGTTATCCACAAATCCTGGTTATAAAACAAAAAGATAATTTCAATGTTTGTTCTTGACTGATGCACAGCTCGCTTCACTCGCTGGAATTTCTGTCACACTCCACACCATTATTACAGACGTACTAATTGCTTGCCGTGAAATTCCTCACGGCTACGGTAAGGTCACCAAAGCTTCTACATTATACGTGAGTAGTGTGCCTGTATGTAACGCAGTTGCATTAAAAACGCCTTAATCAATCACATTTGGCAATGCAAGATAGTGTCAAAAATAACGTGAGGGTGTGAAAGAAGCTGTGCCAAAATATCATCCTGATTCCACAATTGGTTCGGGAGATAAACTGTATAATATATGCTGTGCCTCACAGCTTCCGAAATACTTAGTGGCACCATGTTGGGGCTTTTACAGCGAGACGATACATTATATTGTTCACATTGTCAATCATTTAGTCGTACTTTACACATGATTCCCCTGGTCATGAACAGTTGAAATCTAGAAAAAAAAAAATGGAGACAAGTGGGTTAATGACACCAACTTAATTAACCCAAGCATGTAGTACCTTATTAGGAAATGAAAGGTCCAGGATGTGCTTTGTGGATCTCCTCTTCCTCATTTGATGTTTCAGCACTAGATTGCTTTCGACAAAACACTGTATGATGTTAAGATTTGTAAACCAGAGTAGTTTTACTTAATACAAGCGCACGTTAAATTCCAAGTATGTAAGTCAACGTACGCTGCACTCACCTACCATTTTCACACTGCGGGTAACATGCTAACTGGCAATAGCCTGCCTGAGTCTCCATAGGGCTGCGCGGAGTAATACACCCCTTGCATTTTAATATGAAAAATACTCTATATATATATATATATATATATATATATATATATATACATATATTGTGTGTGTGTGTGTGTGTGTGTGTGTGTGTGTGTGTGTGTGTGTGTGTGTGTGTGTGTGTGTGTGTGTGGTTAATGTTTATAATACATCCGCAATAGATACAAGCACGCTACTCGCGCATCATGTCGAAGGGTCAGTGACTTTGCCATAAAGGAGAAGAATTTCCCAGCAAGTGTATAGTACGTCTGTAATAGCGGTCGGGAGTGTGACAGAAAATCAACATTTTTTAAGTCCAGCGAGCGGTGCACCAAGCAAGAGCAAACACCGAAATATTTTTTTGTTTTATAACTGGAATTTGTGAGCTGCAGGATATCGGGATGTCATGGCATCTATAGATCTGTTCCACCAATCAAGCGAATACACTCGTGACGCCAGTCGCAGAGCGACCAATGTCCGCTTTCCACGATATTTCAGTCGCCGTTTTCTTTTGTTTATCCGTGCACGTCAGTCTTTTTATGTCGTTTCATTGTCATTTATTAGCATAGCGGGGATAGAAGAACGATGTGTAGAAGATATACCATGAGTTTGTGAAGGCTGCTACTTTTTGTGGCAACTTATTATGAGGACTGTGAAGCTTTTGATGAAAACATGGACTTCTTCCTGAAAAAAAGCTGTGACCCCTATACTGGTGCCACATCACAGATCAGTCCTCCAACCCCGACGCGCCTGACTGACTGTCTTCGGCCTCTTTCTCTTTGCCGCAATGTTGCCTCTCTTGCTCTCTTTTACCGCTATTTTCATGCTAATTGCTCTTCTGATCTCGCTAACTGCATGCCTCCACTGCTCCCGCGGCCTGGCTGCACAAGAATTGCTTCTTCCTCTCACCCCTATTCTGTCCACCATTCTAATGCAAGATTTAACCAGTATTCTCAGTCTTTCATCCCTTTCTCTGGTAAACTCTGGAACTCTCTCCCTGCTTCTGTATTTCCATCTGCCTATGACTTGAACTGTTTCAAGAGAGAGGTATCAAGACACTTATCCCATTCTCTTGGCTCACGAATCTGAACTTTCCCATATATATATATATATATATATATATATATATATATATCTATATATATATATATCTATATATATATATATATATATATATATATATATATATATATATATATATATATATATATATAGACTGAGATAGGCTTTGATAGTGTGAACATTAAGTCGTTATCAGCAACTCTCAATCCAGATGTGTCTATGGCTTCCCCTATATCTTGAATTCCATGATGAGCTAAGAATTATAAGTACCAAGTTATTATGCGATTTTCAATAGGTCACAGGACACAAGGTTGATTACAGACATTAAGCACATTCAAACTGAGTGCAGAAATGTTCTTAAATTCTAAACACAGTTGTGCCACTGAGCTGGTAGCAGACACGTACTCGGAATCCTGTTGAACTGCTGGTGACCTTAAAAGTCACCAGCAGTTCAGCGATAAAGGTCTTTCCTTGCGGCACTCTCAGTTGAATTGCCATGACAACGCTTCGTCCCCTTGGTACATGTTGGGATTATACACACCAGAACCACCTTAATTCCCATCCATCTTGCCCACCCATGTGTTATTTAATAGAGTACAAAAGATTAAACACAGAATAGAATTATTAATGAGGATCTATCGTTGCATTCATCTGTAAGAGGTCTGTGTCGATGAATCTCCTTTTAAATTAACGAGGCAAACATGAAGCACAACAAATTGTAAATCGTTCATTCTCTCTCTCTCTCTCTCTCTCTCTCTCTCTCTCTCTCTCTCTCTCTCTCTCTCTCTCTCTCTCTCTCTCCTACGCGCGCGTGCGCCCGCGAAAAAAGATTATATCACTTTACTAACCGAAACTTCTGCCAGACTACACAATTGGTCATGAATAGTTCCGCACAACACTACCGTTGGAGGTAAGTGCAACAGGTATCCTGCCCGCTAGTGTATAAATCAAGGTGTGAATCAGTCGCTGCCAACACATATCACGCAAGGCCTCCTGAGGGGATATGCGCATCCTTCGTTCGCTTCCCTGAACTGAATCATTGATTAGATTGTTGATAGGGCGGAATCCTGATATCATATTCCTTTTCCATGTAATTTCATCATCAATTTGTCATTTGATATATATATATATATATATATATATATATATATATATATATATATATATATATATATATATATATATATATATCAAGCAGGCTGGATCAGGCGTTCAACAATATCACACAGCAACAACTTTTCTGGAAACTATGGTCGGTAAGCAAAGACGCCGGAACTTGGTGATCTTGGGAGTGGCTGAGGAATCAGACAAGATCGGTGAAACAGATAAGAGATGGGTAAAAAGAGTGATCATAGCACCGAGTTACACTGAGACATTAGATCTTGAGTCCTGGTAGATGGAGCGTCTCGCTAAGCCCCAGGCTGTCCACGATGGAGGAAGAAAAGGGCTGATCTTCATTGCCTTGGAAGATGGGAAATCTAGAAATGAAATTCTGAAAGTAGCTAAGCACTTGAAAAACTGTGTTTTGTTACTTTCTAACGTATATGTCAAAAAGAGTCTACATCCGGAGGTGCGTAAAGAGCTAGACCGGATGAGAAGACGTGAGAAAAAGAGAAAGAAAAAATATATCGGTGCCACGATTGTATATGATTTGAAAAACCGTATATTATTATTATATTATTATATTATTATTTTATATATATAATATATATATATATATATATATATTATATATATATATATATATATATATATATATATATATATATATATATAATATAGTATAGTATATTATCATTTTATGTGAAGTGTTCTAATAGTGGTTATAAGCCAAAAATCTACTCATGAAACATTAGTGGTATGAAAGACAAGCCAAAAAAGTAAAAGTGTGTTAAACTTTCTTTTGAAATTTGATATTGTTTGGTTACTGGAAATAAAACTCATGTCTCAATCAAATGTACCATGCAGTGTTTGACGCGTAGTGCAATAAGTCTAGGTAAGGTGAGCACAAAGGTGTGTTATGTGCTTTTCCAAACTGTGGATATGGACACTGATTATATGTTGTTAAATCTGTCACTGAGGTAGTGTTAAGCTTGAAGGAGTTTGCATTCTGACCACTGATTCACAGTACTTTGATTTGTCTTAATGCATACATAATGTTTTGAAAATAAAAAAGTAATTCTTGTGGATGATCTGAATGCTGGAGTTGGGAATCCATATATCACTGATCCTAATGGTAGTTTGAAACAGTATTGCGACGCAAAGGATGAAACAGTGAGCAACCACGGTCGTCAGCTACTGATTTTTTTTTAATGTAGAAGGGAGGCGGCCTAGGGCAACAAAAATCAAACAAAAAGGCTCACTGAGGTGCCGGTCCCTGAGGAAGTTCTAAATCAATGGCCAAAAGAATGGGATAAGTGTCTTGATATCTCCCTCTTGAAAGAGTTCAAGTCATAGGCAGATGGAATACAGAAGAAGGGAGAGAGTTCCAGAGTTTACCAGAGAAAGAGATGAAAGACTGAGAATACTGGTTAACTCTTGCATTCAAGAGGTGGACAGAATAGGAGTGAGAGGAAGAAGCAAGTCTTGTGCAGCGAGGCCGCGGGAGCAGGGGAGACATGCAGTTAGCAAGATCAGAAGAGCAGGTAGCATGAAAATAGCGGTAAAAGAGAGCAAGAGAAGCAACATTGCTGTGATGAGAAAGAGGCTGGAGACTGTTAGTCAGAGGAGAGGAGTTGATAAGACGAAAAGCTTTTTTGATTACACGCTGTTCAATAGAGCTGTATGAGTGGAGCTTCCCCAAACATGTGAACCATAACTGTGACATGGTCGTGGTTAATCATCCCAGGAATCAAAGCAAAAAAATCGGTGGTAATCTCTCATTCAAGAAAACAAATGTCTGAATTTGTGAGATTGATATATTTGTGACAAAAAATAGTTGTTTCTTATGTAAAATCCTTAAACATAAATAAGTCCATATGGGGTTAGGATGACGCTCGCCTATGTGCAGTACTGGATACAAGTGGTTTGAGTCAAAGGACCCAGCAATACTACTGGGAAGATCTGGTATGCTGGGTGTGCAATCTGATCCAGCCGAGTGTAAAAAACTGAAAAGAAGTTGTAAGTACGGGTGTGATGGCTTAGAACAATTTATAGGTTCATTAGGAAATACCACAACGCCTGATATGAGTGTATTGTCTATTGAAGAATTTGACTCTAGTGTAAGCAAAAATTTTCGGGTCTTTAGCCTGTGTGGCTAACCGATGCTTTAAGCAGAGTTGTGACGCAGCAGAGGTGAAGGAGAATCTTTTTTAGTTGCAGAGTTTATTAGATAACAATAACTCGAAACTGATATGGCCAGCAGTGAACTGGAGTATAAATAATGATAAAAGTATTGAAAAACAGAGGCATGATGACGAACGATTTAGACTCCATTTCGAAAACTTACCGAATTCAAGTCAATTACCTTATTTAGATGAAAGTGTTGACATTGACTCTGCCCCATATATCCCAGTACAAGATTATCTGTTCACGCCACAAGAACTTTATACTGTAATCACTAACATGAAAAAGAATAAAAGTTACTTCTCTGCCCCTGAAAATATCTGTAGAACCGGTGTTGTCAAGAAATCCGAAAGAAACAAAAAATTTAAGTCTCGTGAGAACCACAAGGAAAACAGAAAGTCACAGAAATCAAATGGAAGACAAAGAGGGAAAATTCGAAAAGGAAGATCAAGAAGATATTGGGGAAAAAAATGTTTGGAACAAATCTAAAAATGTTCATTTCAAAGGCAAAAAATAAAAAAATGAAAATTGAATGTCGACTAAGCGAAATAACAGACTGTGAAGGAAAAGATAAAGCGCTTGATAGACAAATGTAACGAGAAACAAATCAAATCTAAATAAATAGAGAGAGGGCTATTAAAAAAAAATTAACTCTGCTAAGAGCGACTCCAAGTTAAATCCGAGAAAAAAGTAAAAGACTAATAAAGAAGCTAGACATGTTGAAAAGGGTCAAGGAAACAAAAAAAAAATATCAGAAAAAATAAAGGAGATCAAAGACCAAGGAATGGGAATAAAGTTTAAAATCTAAAGAATTCTTAGGTGGTCAGAAAGATGAAAATGGATAGACACGCTAAACACTCAAGAAACGAAAGTGAAAATCTGAGAAGTAAAAAGATAAAGAAAAAGAATGAATTTGGAGAGGAAAAATATCAAAGTGTAAATACGAACAATAAAGATGAGAAGCTTGCCTAGGTGAACGAGGAAGAGAGGAAGAGCGACCAAAACAAACGAGTGAGAGATAAGAACAAGAGCGCGGTAAAAATAAGTACAAGATGAGGAAAAAAAAAATGTTTATCGAAAAAGGAGAAATGTGTGAAAGCAGAGGGAAGTGCACCAGGAAGGGGAGGAAAAGTGAAAGACAGTAGTGGTTCCAGGAAAGTGGCAGGAGCAAGAAATACTAGTGCTGCTTCGAACGTGGTGCATATCACTGGAAATGAACAACATATTACATTATAATCTTAAACTATAAATATCCAATGTTGGCTTCACCGCCTTCCGAGGTTCACTCCTTATTATCAGAGTTGCTGTTTATCTAGCCTACCTCATTCTGTTTGAATAATTTGTTGGAGTTAATTCCTTGCGGTTTATAATTTTCTTCCCGCACATTTTTACAACCTAATAGTTCGTCTGATCCCTGAACACTACAACGATGATTTGAGCTGGAGCAGCTTTTTGGTGTCCATTACATGTAAAAATTGGTATTTCCGTCTCGAAAAGATTTTCATGTAAATAACTTATGACAGTGTATCATTCTTTTTTTTTTTTTTTTTTTTTTTTTACTACCATCAGACCCACATATTTTGCTATATTTTGCATATTCGGACTTATCAGCGTGTGAACAAAGGGTTTTGCTTCACAAATCGTGAAGCTATCCCCTCATCATTATAGCTCGAGTTCGAGCGCACAAAGTGTGCGAATTATGAACCATACCTCATTTCATATAGGAAATAGTCAGTTTTGGATGCTGCAGACAGATTCAGCAGAAACAGTACAATTAATGTATTGTAAAAACTTGTTAAAGCACACACACACACAAAGAAAATGTGCTAAAGTGCGAAGATGTAAAAACATGTAAATTCTCTCTCTCTCTCTCTCTCTCTCTCTCTCTCTCTCTCTCTCTCTCTCTCCCTCTCTCTCTCTCTCTCTCTCTTCTCTCTCTCTCTCTCTCTCTCTCTCTCTCTCTCTCTCTCTCTCTCTCTCTCTCACACACACACACACACACACACACACACACACACACACACACACACATACACACATACACACACACACACACCAGGTGCTAAAATTATAAAAGTGAAGTTACCTATGATTTAAGGATCATTTGAATGAGGTCTAATGATGTAAGCTCCATGTTCAAGACAGCCACTGGTGCAACAATTTTCTGTATATTGATGTTATTTGTTTCGTTGCAGTGCGTATTGATTCTATATGTTCTATTTAGAGCAGGTTCTCTCTGTAATTCATTTCGTCCAGTATTTCTTCATTTCTTGCATCCTTCGTCTTTAATGACAAAAGTGAAAGTCTGAATCATATCTATGTTGCAAGCAAAAAGTACTGACGACTTGATAACAGAGTTGCCAACAGTCTTAATGGATCTTACAGTTAGCATTACACCATTGCATCACAAAAGTTATGCGCCAGAAAGAATATTTTGTATCCATGAAAGTTTAATTAACTGAGTCACTTATTACTTACTAAAGCCTAGAATGTTTTACCACATTTTATAACATATTACAATGTTGAAGAACACCTCTATTACCTTAATATACTCGTGACATGACAGGTAACTCTTAACAGTCAGCATGAGGAAAATAACACTGCTATATAAAGAAATATTCATTGTTTTGTGAAAAATTGCACGCTCTGATTTTTCAACCTACCGGTGCCTGTGGCTAGTGCGGCTATACAACTTTACATTCTGCAGATTAAATGATATCAAACCGACCGACAGGGAAACCAGGACAAACCACAGCAGCACCAGGGACAAAGACAACAACGCAAGGGTCAAGAACAACAACACCTGGACAAGTGAGGAAAAAAAAAAAAAAAGCATGGCCAAAACCACCAACAGTGCCATGATGAACACCGTTGCTGGCGGCCTGGGTTCGAATACTTGCCAAACTTAGTTGCCCAGTGGGAGATGTAGCGTTCTCTCGTTAACCCTATTGGTGCCATATGACCTAAGCTGTTGTGGCACCTAATGGAATAATTTTCGTTTTCCATGAACAGCAGTAGCAACACCAGGCGCGCTAAAGTCAATGGGATCAATAACAACAACAACAGGACCAGTAACAAAACCATAATTATCAACAGGATCATCAATAGGATTTACATCAACAGCAATAACAATACCAACAGGATGGTTAATATCAGCAACAGGATCAATAACATGACAATCAATATTAACACCAACAATAAAAGCAGCTCTCTCAGATAAATGAATACCCTTAATCAATAATGTCAATGCATTATCTATTGTCCTAGATAACACTTTCTAACATATTTCATTAATCACAATGTCCATAACATTCTATAAAGCGGTTAATGGAGGAGGAAGGAAAAAGAAGGCAGTTTCCACGGATGGTATGATTATTGAGCTATAGCTGACTATCTATAAACAATGATATTCAGAAGCTCGACGAAGCGACATATTCTAAGTCAATGATACTATCTGTCCAGATAATCGGAATATCTTAATTGATATCGGTAATCGTTTGACAGTGACCACAAATCGCATTCCAATTCTGACCCATCTACTGAATAAAGCTGATATCTCTAAGTGACAAACAATATCGTTTCTAATTGTAACAAAGCTGATGATGGGAAAACCAAGAACAACTGCAGTCATTCACTTAACTACGCCAAAAGCAAGACAAACCTCAACATTGTCTTACTCATTATTATCAGTCATCATCTCCATTAACATAATCATCATCATCATCATCATCATCATCATCATCATCATCATCATCATCATCATCATCAAGGACTACTAAATTCAGTATCAAAATTATTATCAACATCATTATTATTATTATTATTATTGTTATTATTATTATTATTATTATTATTATTATTATTATTATTATTATTACTATCATTACCATTATAATAATTATTATTATTATTATTATTATTATTATTATTATTATTATTATTATTATTATTATTATTATTATCATTATTATTATCATCATCATCATCATTATCATCATTTTTATCATAGAGACATTCAGACAAGTTAGAGGGAGGGAAATAGACGGGAATTCAGGTGAAAAAGTGAAACCGGTCGGAGAATAGACCCATTTCTTTACACCTGTTTCCCTCCACCTCCTTTCATTGCCACAATGATTATTATTATTATTATTATTACTATTTTTATTATTATTATTATCATTATCATTGTCATTATTATTATTATTATTATTATTATTATTATTATTATTATTATTATCATTATTATTATTATTATTACTATTATTATTATTATTATTATTATTATTATTATTATTATTATCATCATCATAATTATTATTATCATTATTATTAGGATCATTATTAATATGATCATTATTATTATGATCATTATTATTGTTATCATTATTATCCTTATTATGTCATTATTACTATCATTATCGTTACTTATGATGTGATTTTTATAGTTATTATCATTGTCCTTATTCTTTCAATAATCCTAACTAGAAAGAGTTAAGAAACAATTGATTCAAATGCGGAAGAGAAAAGAAAGCTTTGAATGAGGAAATATTGTTAAAAATTCGGAAAAGAAATATGATAATGTGATAAGAACGTCTGATATGAATGCAAACACAGACATGAAAGAAGGAATGGATGCGTTTTGTGGAAATTCTGCAATGTGGGATTTGTTTCTTACCGCGTGAATCCAGGATGCGGTTCAATTCAACCAGTGTGTGTGGGGGGAAACAAACCATGCACGCCGTTCACCTTTTCCATATTAATTTTCTTAACTCATAACATTCTCTCTCTCTCTCTCTCTCTCTCTCTCTCTCTCTCTCTCTCTCTCTCTCTCTCTCTCTCTGTGTGTGTGTGTGTGTGTGTGTGTGTGTGTGTGTGTGTGTGTGTGTGTGTGTGTGTGTGCGCGCACACGCATCAGTTATGAAAAGGGAGAAAGACTTTTTTCCAGAATGAGCGGAAGCACCATGCGAACTTTAAAGGCGATAGAGGCAGCTGCTGCATTGATGATTACGATGAGTTGAGGGACGGGAGAAAGACGTACGAAACGGTTCTCTGGCAGCTGAGTGGGAAAATATTTTGTTGTAAATCGGTGTTATATCTGGAAATATGTGGTGTGTGGGGTGGGGCAAATTTCTTTTGGGAATTATTGTTCGTGCTCGCCCCCCCCCCCCACACACCATCCCCCCCCACGAACATCTTTTTTGTTTTTTTCTGTGTTTTTCCTGTTGTCGTCATGTTCCTCTGTTGTTGAATTTTCTACACATCCCTTGAGGACTACAAACTCGTTTTCCTTTTCTGATCTCTCAGGGATTTTTTTCTTCGTGTCTTGCAAGGATAACTTCAACTTTCCATTCCCTAGATCTAAACTATGCACTCATGAATTCTGAAATCATCTGATCAACATCGCTTCACTAACACATTTCAGCTCCTTGCAGCCATTTTTAAGATTACTCTTCATAGCAAACGTGTCGTTCCATTTCGCAATGACATTCTTTAATGAACTTATTGCATATCGTTATTCTTTCCCAGTTACTTTGTCTGCATTATGTATATCACGCTAAGAAAGGAGACGCTTGAATTAACCCGATAATTTAGGTCTCTCTCTCTCTCTCC